>JAKOGI010001035.1:0-105000 GCA_029747015.1 Carnegiea gigantea | reverse complement strand
GAGTTCGCTTAATACTCTATCAATTCTCATGTTGCCATAGAGGAAGATGAGATCTAAACTTATCGCATAACTTATGGTCATGTAATCCATATATAATACATCATTTTGTTCATGTGATAAGAAAAGAAGTAATAGAGGCCAACCTAAAAATTTTATATTACATTTGTTCATCTTATGTCTCGTGGGTTATATACAATTATATACAAAGTTTTTCATCTTATGTCTCATGTCTCGTGTGTTATCTTTGTTCATCTTATGTCTCATGGGGTATAATCCATATATAATACATTGTTTTGTTCTTCTTATGTTTTATACAATTATATACTAATTATATACAATTATACGTAATACATCTTATGTCTCGTTTGTTGCATTTGTCTCGGATGTAATCTTATGATCTAAGCAGTTATTGTTTTATTCATCTTATGTCTCATGTATTATATAGATTAGATTTGGGTGAGCTTTACCTAAAATGCAAAAAAAAATTGTATATAATTGTAAGATTTAAATGATTTAAATTTACGTTAGACCTTTGTATGCTATAAAAGAGGGGAAAAAACTGTCATTGATTTCCTTGTGCTAAGTGCATTAGATTCAAACTTGAAAAACATAGTTAAGCTGGAATATAAAGAAAACGTAGGTAGATGTCATAACTTGGCATTATATACAATTACATATAATGTATCTTATCTCTCGTGTGCTATATTTGTCTCATGTGTAATCTTATGATCTAAACAGCATCATCATTTTGTTCATCTTATCTCTCATGTGTCATATAGATTAGATTTGGGTAAGATTTAAACGCTTTAAATTTATTGAGGAGCTTTGTATGCTTTAAATGGGAAAAAATATCTATCTGTGATTTTCTTGTGTTAAGTACATCAAAATCCAACCTTAAAAGCATAGTTAACCAGAAACCTAAATAAAACATAGGGATATGTCATAACTTGGCAATTTTAATTACTCTTGCATTTTTTCTCATGCATTGAATAGATTAGATTTGGCTTATTATAATTGAAACGTTAACAAATCTTAATGTAATTTTAACTTGCAAATGATGTAAATTTAGTTATGAGCTTATATAATTATAACTTTTAAACAATGTAAATTTAGTTCTGAGCTTTGTATGCTTTAAAAGAAGAAGAAAATTCTATCAGTGTACAATACATCTTATGTCTCGTGTGTAATCTTATGATCTAAACATAGTCATCGTTTTGTTCATCTTATGTCTCGTGTGTCATATAGATTAGATTTGGGTGATCTTTATCTAAAATGTAAAAAAAAATTTAATAATTGTAAGATTTAAATGATTTAAATTAACATTTGGGCTTTGTATGTTGTAAACGGAAAAAAAAAGTCTGTCATTGCTTTCCTTGTGCTAAGTACATTAGATTCCACCCTAAAAAACATTGCTACTCATGCATTTTCTCTCATGTGTTGAATAGATTAGATTTGGGTCATCATATTTGAAATGTTTATAAATATGAATGTAATTTTAAGTTGCAAATGATGTAAATTTAGTTATGAGTTTATATAATTATAACTTTTAAATGATCGAAATTTAATTCTGAGATTTGTATGCTTTGAAAGAAGAAAATTCTGTGATTGATTTCCTTGTATTAAATTCATTAGATTCCAACCTAAAAAAACATAGTTTTGCAGGAACAAAAAGAAAATGTAGGTGTATGTCTCCTAGTTAGTTTAAGTAAGAAGCACATCCTGGTGAAGTTATCAAAAATGTTCCTGACTGACATATAAATTGCTACTAAGCACGACTAAAACATGCATGTTTACAATCAAAAACTACAATTCATTTATGTAATGGCAGGAAGTGTCTTCTTTAAAAAGATAGGTGGTAAGAAGTTGGTACCTCAAAATGGGTGTTGGAAACTTGTGAGTAATAAGTAGGCGTTCAGATCTGCTATAGAATAGTAGCAACTGTTAGTCCTGATAGCCACAATTGTTAATTCTTGAACCATAACAATATGACAGTTTATAAACTTTGACATATTCAAATCAATACCTATGTGATAATAAGGTGGATTTTAATTCTGCATGGAAACGATTATGACAATTAGTGATTCTTGAACCATAATAATTTTGCAGTTTATAACACATTTACCATCCTGAAATTAAAACCTAGAGTTTTAGGTGACAGGTACCTTCAAGTATTACTGTGTGTGGACCTCCAGGGGTTGGTGATGTCAAGGGATAAGGTGTGAAGTTAATGGTGTATCTCAGATTTAGTTTGTAAATGTTCAGATGTAGACTCCCCAGAAGGAATTGATGTATAATCAAAACTGTAAATTTAATTTGGTTGATGTATAATAAGGACTATAAATTTAATTTGGGACTTTTGGTTTTGGAAATGTAGAGTGATTCATCCCGGTTGTTTTATTAAAAATCAGAGGTGGTTGCATCCCACTCAAATATGTGAGCTACAATTTAGGGGATGAAGGTTGCTGCAGTTAGGGTGGGGGGGAAGCTGAGGAGTTACATTGCTTGTGGTATCCCATAAACGTGGGATTTTGAGTTTTTTTTTTAAAAAAAAATTTCAGCACAAGTTTAGGAGGTGCCTAGTTGCAGATGTGGGTTGGTGTGGGCGGCTTTCAAGGAGGTTAAAATTCAAATTAAGAGGTGCAGTTTGGGAGAGAGTGCATAGAAATTAAGAGTTTTTTATTTGCTGAATTGTGAGCACTTCACCCATTCTAGCATTTATTATATAAAGATTAGCACAATTTATTGACATGCCCTTTTCTCTTTTTCCTTTATTCTTTGTTTAATTTCTTTTTTCTTTTTTTAAAATTTCTATTCTTCCTCTTCATCTATATAGTAAGTTATTTGATATTCATTTATGTTCCTATTAGGTTGATACCATACAATATATTTGAAAGTTACTCTGGTCTTATAATGATTGTGCAAATTTTACCTTATGCTTCTACGTGTTAGATCAAAAGACCTTAAAAAATCTCATACATGATCCTGAGTATAATGTTTTAAGTTAGATAGATTAAAGCTTTGTCCGGATAAATAGTCTCCACCTCAATTTAATTTTGAGTTTGATTGTAGTTATTTTTTGGATAACTCATAGTTAAATATTGGGTACGCACTAAATAATTTAGTTGGTAGATACTAAATAATTTAATGAATAGATAGTAAATAATTTACTGAGTACGTAGTAAACAATTTAGTGAGTAGGTAGGCTTTGATACCATTTAATAGGGAGATTTACGAGTGGTTTTTTAGAGGAAAAAGTGATAAAACTATTTTTTGAGTTTTTGAAGTAATTCAGATTGACAGACAAAGATTTTAAGGTGGCACTTAGATACTAAACTAGCAAAATAAAATTCCAAGTAGTATGTCATATAATCTTTCAAAACAAAATTAAGTTAGAGAAACTATATCTTCAAGAGTTTTATCCATGTTACTTTTTTGAACATGTCTTACTCCTCTTTTGCTGCGCGAATTACCCACTTTTTTAGACGTCTTTCACTCTTACTAATACCCTCTTTCTAATCAAGATTGTAAGAAAAATTGTTAACACAAGTTTAGAGAAAGATTTTTTTATTCCATTGCTGATTGTTCTCCTTTCCCAGAAAGAGAAAATTAGAACATTTTCTTACAATGATATTTTACAAAAACAATCGTGAGATTGGCAAACTCTGCCTTCCTTTGATTGCTGAGTACTTATTTATAGGGGGAGGGTAGTGCGCTTAGACCGTAGTGCTTATATCATACAGATAAGAAAAGATAAGATTACATGATAGAGTTTACTATTCTTGATAAGGTTACTTATCTTCTTTGTCTTCTTGCATTGGTAAGCTCTGCATCATTCATTTGCCTGACATGATTTGTGCCTTTACTTTCATTTTTCTGATTGATGGAGTTTAGCAAATTTTGCCCGTGCAGCTGGACTTCCATGAAAATTCTTGGGCTCCGGTTTATAGCTAAAGTCAAAAAGATTATCATTGATAGAGACATGTTTGGCTCCTTCGGCAGTGATGAGAATCAAGTTGTTTTTATAGTACAATGTCCTTGCTTCTTTGCTCATTAGTCAGTCACTCTGACATTTGATAGCTAATGCGCCACTTGGTCCTTTATAGTTTATCCATGATTTGTCAAAGATAGGAACTTTGAAGTATTTATTTTTGTCCACCTGAATAGTTGTCTTAGGAGATATATTGCTAATTTCAACAAAATGAATAGCCTCATAGGTCGTTTCTTCATCTTTCTTAAGGGGGGATTGAGAAAAATCGAAGACAGACATAACTTTTGCTAAAGTTCTTGATTGCTCTTTTGAAAGCTTCTGAAAACTTTGTAACTCAATTAAGCTTAAATTTGAATAAAGAAAGATCAAGCATCTCTAGTTAAAGAGTTCATATATAAGTTCAGGGCTTGCTTTATTAAAAAGCAATAATCCTTGAAAATAAAGAATCCCTAGGATTATAGTAGAGTTCAAGAAGTTCAAGAATTTTCTAGTAGGCAAGAATGGTTGTCTCGTAATAGTTTTTATAAAACATATCTGAAGATATGTCAAGAGTTCTAATACCAATGTGTTGAATAACTGGTCTTTCGGCTAATAGCTTACCCCTAAGTTCATGCTTTTCTTTCTCTCTTTCAGAGATGGGTTTTAAAGCGTTTTCCTAGCTTGTTTGAGGATGAAAACATAGTTCTGACAGTTCAGTTCAAACTTTTTTAGTGTCCTTTTTTAAACAGCTTTTCTTGAGTTTTCAATAGTATGATAGAAATTAGTTGTGATTTCTCGAGCTTTTCCAAGATCAATTCTAAGATCAACAACTATTTCTTCAATGAGTTCCATTTTTTCATTAATAGCTTCAGAACATTCATTGATGTTGATCATGATGTCTTCAAATCCCTTTAGCAGTTGTGCATCTTCCATAAGTTCCATGGGTGCTTTTCTTTTATCTTCTGTATTCCTCAACAAAGTTATTTTTTCCTGCAACGTGCTTGTAAGTAGCATTAAACTGGGATAAGAAAAATTGCCACATGTGTAATTTTTGCATGTGAGGTCCATTATCTAAAGCTTGTTTAATAAGAGTAGTAGCTGCTTGATTATCAGTTAGAACCTTAAATGGTTTAGGTAATAAAAAGTGCCTCCATTTAGTAATACCTCCGATGATTGCTAAGGGTTCTTTTTCCATGGCATTATAATTTTCTTCTCATTCTAAAAACGTTCCACTGCGTAATTACAGACCTCGTTTAAGTTTGTTTTCAAACTTGCCGCCCAAGTTGTGTATGACGCATCTGTTTGAAGAATTAAGTTATCTTCTGGTTCTAGGAGTCTTAAACTTGGCAGTTGCGAACATTCTTCTTTCAGTTGTTTAAAAATTTTTGTATGTTTATCTGTCCATCCAATGGTGTTATTTTTGCGAAGTAAACTTTCCAGATCTTTCTTCTTTTTTCTAAATAAGAAATATAGGAGCTGGCATAGTTTAGTAATCCTAAAAATCTTTGAATTCGTTTTTAGTCCTAAGTTGATTTGGGTATTCATTACTTTTTCTTGAGATATGAGGTTGTAGGCTTATTCCATTAGTTCCTACTTCAAAACCTAAAAATTCATTTTTTTTCATTTTCTATGCCATCTTTCTTCTCACTAAGGCATATGCCTTCTTTAATAGCTGCCTCAATGAAGATGTTAAGATGTTTTCTATGTTCATTGAGAGTGTTTGAACTTTTTAGGATATCATCTTCATAGACAACAAGAAAACTGTTCAAATATTTGAAAGCGTTGTTCATTCTTCTTTGAAATATTCTTGTTGCATTTTTTAATCCGAATAGCATGACAATCCATTCATAGAATCCTTGAGGTGTGCTAAAGTCTATATATTTGATGCTTGTTTCTTCCATTTTGATATGCCAAAATCTTGACTAACAGTCAAACTTTGAAAAATACTTTTTGTTTTTAACTAGATTGATCAAGACTTCCTTGTTTGGTAGGAAATAGCTATTTGTTTTGGTAAACTGGTTTAATTTCTTATAATTTATTACCATTCTAACATTTCCTCTTCTGCATTTTGCTTTGTTCATTACCATAAAAGCGGGTGAAGAATAGGATCCTTTAGAAGGTCTATTTAATCCCTTTTCTACTAATTCTTTAATTTGCATTGAGAATTCTATAATGTCTTCTTTAGAGTATAACATTGGTTTTTCTTAAATGTAGATTTCTTGGGTTAATTCTATTTTAGCTCTAGGATGCTCTCATTTCCAAAATTGTAATGGCTTTTCCAAATAGATTTGTTTTAACTTGGTCAATAAATCTTCTTTTTTTTATTATGTTAATCGTGAAAGTAGATTTTGTATTTGTGTTTGAAGCAAAATTTGCTCATAATCATGTCCAATACACTTCGCGCGCACTCTGTAAGTAATATTTTACACGATTATTGTAGTGGTTGCAGACATTTCATAAGAATAATAATAGTCACAAAGTCAATGAAAATTATTGCAGTTATGACGACGATATTAATGTAGGTAGAGACACTAAAAAAGAATAAACACACAATATATTAATAGCAACAAAGTACTAGATAATTATTGTATATACATGTAAATCCAAACCATATAAGAAACATAAGATGTTTTATAAGCTAAAAATACATTAGTATTACTAATATTACCCTAGAAAGATGACAACGTCACAAACTTTGACGCCTGCTCATGCGAAGTACGGAATGTACACTAGTCTATTTTGACATGTAGGTTATCATTTTGGTTATTTGAAAATTAACATTTCAAGTTGTATTGTATGTAATTAGTTTGCACAGGACCGATATATCTACAAACATTTTTGTGTTTTCAATAGAAGTATTTTGGTCATGTCTATACAAATTTTTTGAAATGATAAAATAGCAAATTAATTTGTTATATAATTGAATAAATGAAATAAAGCAAACAAGAAATTAAGAAATCAAATGCAATAAAAATAAAAAAGAAACATCCCAAAATAAAAAGAGAGAAATCCCTTAAATGTGACAAAACCAAAAAGACTACACTAGTACAAAACAGTAAACTAGTTAAATGAAAAACAAATGTAAAATAATAATATTAATAAAACAAAAGGAAAAAAAGACAAAAAGACCAAAAAAAATGTCAGGCAAGCCTAACTAAATAGGCATGTTGGCCCGCAAAAGTATTCACGTGTTATAAAGCAAAAATAACTGGGCCTAACTTATTATGTAAGCAAGATCTCCTTTAATTGTTTGTTGGCTGGGCCTATATCATTATGTAGGTCATGTTTGTTTTACAATTTTTATCATTGGATTTGAGTTAGAGTACTCTTGACCTACTTAGGCTGAAGACTATTAGATAATTTGTTTTTTCAAAGTATGCCCACACTAAAATAACCTCACGAAATTTGAGGTCCTGTTGAGTACCTAATCGCCGCACCCCAGAAGGCCAGAAACACACAAAAAGATAAACAAGAAAAAAAACGTGCCCCCTGTACCGTTAGAGCTAAAACTTTAATAACATGTGCCATGTAAAAATATATATAAATTCGAGTTGATTGTTGTGTGAGTACACTTAGATATTTTAATTTATTTAAATGAACTAAGCCTAAGTTAACTAACAAATTACAATTCAAAGAACTGTCAAGTCAGTTATTCAAATGGACTACTAAATTATCATTCCAAATGACGACCAAGTCAAATGCGCAATGAACGATCAAAGAAGTCAAGTAAATTGCAAGCCCTAGCAGGGGAAGGAGATTTTTCCCTATAAATAAAGCACTATCTCCCTACTCATAAAGTCAAAAATCATTCACCCCAGGTATCCTAAAGACTCAAAGCTCTCAAGTTTTATGGACGAAGACAACAAGCACAGTGCCGTCAACTCTTGGAAGGTTAAAATACTTTGTCCCTGATTAAGATTGCGCCTGCTAAGCGCTCTTTCAAGAATTGATAAAAGGAAATCAAATCAATCAACTTGATTAAAATTTAAACTAATTTGCGCTCCTTTGAGTACAAGGTGGAGATCGAATTAGTAATATTATTATTTATTCATATTATACTTATATCTTTTAAAAATTAACAGATATTAAATTTCTTTACATTTATTGTCTTAACTATAGACTCAAAATTTATGGGCCCCCTAAAAAAAGGTAATATCAGGATTTGAAGTCTAAGTTCTTGTATGCCGCAAAACGACTGATCAAATCAAAATTTTCTTGCTTTAAAAAAAGAAAAAGAAAAAGAAAAGCTTGAAGTGCAGCAGGATATGTAATTCCCAAAAAGATCCGTAATACGCAGTCAATTCACATGACAACTCAATTTCACTTCAAATTTGATACAAACAAGGCCAATGGCATTAGCACACTTGGATTTATACCTACAAGCCCCCATTGTTGCACATACGGCGCATTTGGATGCAAATAAATACTTTATTCTCTTCAACTTATTTTGACTTTATTTATTCTGATCTAAATTTATCTAAATTTATTCTGAATTTATTATCCACTTATTATGAACAAGTATATAAACTTATTTGTTGAATAAATTATAAAATAAATTTATTCTAAACTTATTTTAAACTTATTCTGAATTTATTTATTGAACTTATTTTAAACTAAACTTTTTAAACGACCAACTTATTTTAAACTAAACTTTCTAAACAACCAAACCTATTATGTTAAAAATGAGCTAAAAAGAACATGGCCCAATGTACGTATAAACAGATGTCTAACCAATACCTGCATCGAGAACCTTCACAAACCCAATCAAACACCCTTCTTGACATCATTTTCGCAAATCCAATCAAACACCCTTCTTGATGTCTCTTGTTTCTGGTTCGAAGAAGCCATGAAGAGGAGTGTGATACAATTATAGTACAAAGGTAGGGGGGTTAAACCTGAGACTTAGCATACCCTAAATCTCAAATTTAACCTCAAAACCAAGACCTTATTTGGCCCTTTCTAGACGTCTCCATAAAGAGCTTATTGGCCCTCCACAACATCTCCCTGAACATCATGACAAATGTGCCATTTGACATTTTACCATAACCTGAAATTTTCATCCAATATGAAGAAAATTTTTTTTCCAAAAACTTCACATTTCCAACAAGAAGGAAGTTTGTAAGATCCCATGAGTCCTCAGTATCAAAAACAAAGAGGAATTCAAACATTCAAAGGGCAATCTGGTTCCAATTCGTAAAATGTCTACCAAATTCACTATCCAAGACTACTAAAAACAGTTCAATTACAATCATCTCATTCACGGATGAAATAACAGCAGTTTCAAGTTCCTGAATGCACACATCCCTATCTAGCAAGACGAGCAGGCTAAATCTGGATTGGTGGTAGTAGCCCACAATAGGAACTAGATAGCTCATGAAATTACTAGGAATCTTCTAGCCTTCTCCCATGCACACTTTCTTGTGAAGACACTGCATAATGGCTTTCCCTGTCAAACAAACACAAGGTTCGAGGCTCAAAGCCATCCACACATCGTATTGCAAAGTTGTTGTGGACCATCACCATTTAAACTCTATAACAGTGCAAGTGCAATTTCGGAGGGTGATTAGAGGGAGTTTCTTTGTGAACCCAGGTCACAATGTCAAGTGAAAAACTGCATTACTAAATGCGTAATCAAGATCATGATATGAAAACACTGAATTTAGATGTTTCAAACAGGTTAGTCAGATTGGGCTGATTTCAGATCCAATCAAAATAGGCAGATGGAATATTAGGGTATTTCAAATAAGGTAACAGAATTTTAGGGTCCATTGATGGCAGCCTAATAAGCCTCTCAGGTAAATGCAATCCATATTCATCAAGCAAATTTGAAATCAGATTGCCTCATCTAGGGTTTTGAACCATTTGGTTTTGGGATTTGTTTAGGGCATTGGCAGATTTGATCTGGGTCAAGTGATCAAGTAGATATCTATCTTACAAGAGGGCAACAAGACATAATGATAAGGCAGTTAAAGCAGTGATGCTCTGTAGAATTTAGAGATTCTCAAAACTCGCATAAACTAGTCGATAACTTTGGAAAACTTTCAGAATGACATAAATTAAATGACTTCCATAATTTTCCCGAGTTCCCCTACCACCAACACTGCAAACCAGGACGTTCAACAAACCTGCAGTTAGGGATTCGGATGTGAGTTTGGAGTTTGGACTGCTCAGTTTACGTTCTCCAAACACCGATTTAACTATCAACAGTTCCACCTCCTCTGAAAATGCAGTGTTCAGCACTTAAAAATAAGAGGGAAAGCAGCAAACCTTTTCCTTTCAGCATAAGGGTTGGGGAGTCATGCCCATCTACTTGTAGGGGGCAAATATGATTGAAGAATTCTGACCACCAAACCCAAAAGAATTTGACAAAGCTGCCTTCACTTGGAGTCTTTCTTTCTTTGGGCCCACCAGCAAGTTAGCGTCCTAGTTCAGATACTTCAGATTAGATATTTAAACTAAACCACCACATATACACATATTGTGCCGTAGTACTCATCAAAGTTTGTCTGCTCATGCTAAACAAGGCTCAAACAAGAAGAACCCCTTCAAGTATAAACCCAATCAACAAAGTAGGGAAGGAGTAAAACTTGATGATTCCAATATTACCCTTAAAACCGAACAAACAGTCGATTGAGTCCAATTAATCACAAATAAGGGTCAAGACGGTCTGAATCAGACTCTTTGGGATCAGGAATATTTATTTCATCTATCAGTTTGCCCAATAAAATTGTCATGAAAGGCAATAAATATTGGAAAGCAAATTTTGGCTAATTCAATCCAGCTAGGATATGGTTAGGTGTAGTCAAACTGGGTTGCCTTGTTTTACATCCATGCAAGGTATGGCATTTTTCTTTTTCTTTTTCTGGTCTTTGTACCTCTGTTTTATCAGAGTTGAGCTATTGTTCGCCCATAAAGCAGTAGAGCTCTCCCATCACAGTAATAGATTTTCTCCATTCACAAGCCTCAAACCTGATACCTTGTTTAAGGGAAACAAGTGTCAAACCACTTGAACCAACCTATGTTGGTAAGTAGGGTATGGCCTTGAAAGGTACAATACACTTTAAGATGTGCAACTTCATGTGAGGGGCTAGACAAATTAAAGGAAAAAGAAGAAAAAAGTCTGTGCAGGCAAAATTAGAACTTGTTCAGAACACTAGTTGCTGAACACTCAACAAAAATCTAGTTATAAGAAAAGGATACCACAATGAGAGAGTACAAGAAAATCATACCACTCCTTCATCTGGATTCTCGAGGTTAATGTTGGGATGTATCCATCCTGTCCGTATCGCCTGTTATCAGAACCGTCACAGCATATGTCAATTACAAGTTACAAGGGATAGCAGAAAGTAGCTGGCTAGGTAGGCTCTACTTAAAGATACTGCTTATTTTCTAATTTTCCTCTCTTTCTTCACCAAAAAAAAAAAAGAAAAAAGAAAAAACGCAAATACAAATTTGAGTGTTATCCTGCGTGAGCAAGAGAACAAAGGCAAATACAAAGTGGTTATTCATGAGAATCATCCTGCAGGCACCTGGACAACTACGAGACTTTCAAGAGGATGATACCATAAGGTGAGTAAAGAGGGGTTCAAAGTTCCGAGTGTTATCAAGTAGGAAAGTTCCAACTGCAGAAACGGCAAACAAAAACTGTTGTGCACAGATCTCGTCTACTGCTTTCTTGAGAGGATGCTTAGTGAATTTCCAAAATTTCTAGGCTCAAATTGTATACAGGTTTCACTCTATGCTTCTAAGCCCCATTTTGTATTTACGATTTTTTTTAGGGCACTAATTACACAACAATATTAATTTTGGCTGTTCGGCGGGGGGAAGGAGGGACATGATGCTACAGAAAATAATAGCCACCCCTTCCTATGAAGTGCTCCTAGGTCTCACTGGAATCAAAAGGGCTCATACCAGGACAGGAGACATAGTCAAATGGATCTAGCAAGAGATCAAGTCTCTTAATGTTTTTTCTTAGCCCTCTTACAAACTACAATATGGGCATAATTAAGTGTTCTATGTTTGTAAACCTAGCAAATTGTCTGCTAGTACTTAAACAAAATTTCAACCACCAATATGTGAATCTTGCAGGAAGCGATGCTCAGATTGTTGCATGAACTATTATTTTCTTCTCTCCAACTAATTGCAGCCATTTCCCCACACAGATTTTTAGATCAACACTTTCACTCAGATTTGGAACTATTGCTTCTTACTTTCAGATGTTTCAAGTGAGAAAGGAATGTCATTTCTAGCTACTCAGAATAGAGGCACTGGTTGTGTGCTTTCATATGACATGCTTTCCCCAAAAGCACATGCCAAGCACCTCAAGGCTCAAGCATGCCTTTTGGAAAGCATGCCTCTTGGGAAACAGTAGCACTTACAACTTAAGATGGCTTTCCCATTGGAATTCTCAAACCACCATCAGCCATTCACTAATAACTTGATTCTCTCCAATAGCTTTGTAGAATTACCTGTATAGTTGCAACAGCTTCAACAGCACCAGCTGCTCCAAGTAGGTGACCAACCATGGACTTTGAAGAGTTTATTCTCAACTGTAGACCCAAAAATTTAAGAAACAAAATTCCTCAATTAAATTTTATTCTGAATATATGTATTTTGTGGGATGTGGAGGGCTCCCCAATCCATACTAAGGCAAGGATGAATTGATGATGCAGAGGCAGATGTGAGCCAATAACCCAGACAATCCTGGGTGGGCTAACTATGCTCAAGCATAAAAGAAATCTCAACACATGTTATTGGGGGCAAGATAAATAAAAATGACATTACCTCAGGATTATCGCCAAAACAGCGAACTAGTGCTTGGTACTCTTTAAGGTCCCCTGCTGGAGTTGATGTAGCATGTGCGTTAATATAGTTGATATCTTCCTTGGCAATACCAGCCTCAGCTAAGGCTTTCTGTACGCAGAGAGTGACTCCAACCCCTTTTTTCAGAAAGACACGAGGAGAATCAATTATTGTTATTCCTCAAGCCTAAGAAAATTTCATTCGACTATCAACATGCAGCAGCAGATTGGAGGCATTGCAGAAAATATGGTAGCTACCAGCTAGCATTTCCAACACAAGTCGACCTATGAACTCTTCAATTTTGTGATAGGGAAAATCTTTGCTATGTCTGAGCAAATTCTTGCAGATCATGACAACACTGGTCAGAGAAGTTCTTGAATGACCCACTCATGCAAATCCAGAGGATTTAAGCATGGCAACTAAGCAGATATTACACCACCTCGTTGATTAACAAAGGAGCTGTGATTGGTATATTGCCCAATTTCTCCTCCTCAGCATGAGATATGAGTGCATCTCCATAAAGAAATTCATTGTTTTCTACCATAAACTTTACATAAGTCAAATTCTGCTCTATCAATCTGACTAAAGGATGTCATCAACAAACACCACAATTAGAAATAAAGACAATATGGATAATGCTATTCACCCCCAAAGGAGCAGAATATACCCACGTAATAAATGAAGTTTAAGCAGTATAATCTAAGAAAGCCTTAAATGTGGAAGGACCACTGATTTCCACAGAGTTGCTAATGTAAACACCTAGTACAAAAGGCGCTAAATAAGTTTTGATGTTTGACCAATAGAACAAAACTGTGATAATAGTGGCAATTGTCTGTAAAATCATGAAATTGGCTTCTTGCTGATATTACGTCACAGACTGCTGCTGGGAAGCTCAAAAGATATAATTTGTATTTCGACTTGGAAACCCTAGTTTAAGTTATGCTGACCTGAAAGACAGTTGAATTCTTTCTCTTCGGTTTTGGTCTTCTGTTTATGTCTGTAACGCTGCCTTCAATAAGTGGCTCATTAGCTTTTTTTCACAAAATTAATGGATTTTGTAAAATAAGAACTCTAATGGAGAATCTACAACCAAATCCTACTTTCTGAAGCTGCTATACTATCCGTCTCACCCAATTCCTTTACATTTAGAATAGCTCCCTTGGGAGATTACTAGGAAGTTGGAAGTCTATGGCTCCCATGAACTCATGTTACTCATCCTTTTTTGTCTAGGAAACAATGAAGAGTTTTTTTTTGCATGCAATAATTTACAAAAGAGACTTGGAGAATATATGCTTAGGTGCAAAGAGAACTTGAAATTCACTTATCAGGCCTTGCATCACTATTGAGTCACCAAAGTTACCAGGGAGTTAGCTTTTGATTGCCTTGGCATACCTTCAGTTGTTTTGATTTCTATTATTAACAATATCTTTGCGTCAAAGGTATTCTTTGGCTATGGTTGAAAGGTTGAAAGGACAACTATTTGCTTGAAGAATCTAGAAATGCCTCTTTAATGCATTGAAGATAATGGATCAATAAGCTAAGTATTGGGATAATGGATGAATTTGTCTTTCTTTGTAAGAAGTCATACACTTTGTGGATGGTCTCCTTATCTGGTGGTTGCACATAGTGTCTTCGTAGGATGTTTGATTTGTATTCACACATAGATGCAGCTGACTGATCACATAAAGATATGGAACAATGTTTTTAGCAATCCCATTGTACCTTCCCCCATAACTCATTTCCCAAGAGCATACCATGCATACTTTAAGCTTGATTAATCTTTCTCAATGAAAACATTAAAACATGAACCTCAGTTGAGGAAATTCCCATGAGTAACAATGGAAAGAAACTATAATAGACAACACTTCTGCAATCTTCAATCATACAAACCAGCAATCAAAAAAGTAAAGTCCAAATGATAAGAACCAGGAAACGAGGATCTAGTACAACAGGAACCAATAAAGCAATCCAGTGCAAAAATTTATCGCAGCATGAGACTTTTAGTCATCATGCATGTTTAATCGAGAAAAATCATAAAGTTTTAACAATCACAAATTTTTCTCCTCCCCTCCCCCCCTCCCTTACTGTCTCTCTCACACACACCCACACACAGTGTCGTTGCGGATGGGTTGAGCCTTCAATACTATATGTTCTGGTGGATTCTTCATTGTACATGGACTTGGATGAAAGGATGACTCATTCTCTCTATGTAAAGAAACAGGCCACAGAATAGCAAGTATAGGCACCCAAATAGATACATACTGACAATAATTCACCAACAAAAGTCTCATAAGTTTCGTTGAGGACATGCACTAATTGCTCAAACTCAAAAGTAACAATTACCAGTTTGTCCAAGGCATACAAGGACTTTAACGTTTCAGCACATTGGCACCCACAAAGGAAGAACGATGACATAATTTAGATGCACAAGCAGTACATTTAATGGTCAAGAAATGTCCTACATTATCTGCTGCACTAACCAACCAGAATTGGTCAACAGACTAAATTTGCATGTCATTCATGAAATATATAATATTGTTCATGAAATACACCCTCCACGAAAGATAGTATTACAACATATTACACCAGGAAGAACACTCATGATGGGATTTTCCAAACGTGGGGCATTAAAACTATTTATGTCAGCTGCTGCCATAAATCAAACTACCACAACAGAATAGCTGAGAGTGTATTTTCAGCTTTCACCTGGCGAAAGCCTAAATCATGATGGTAGAAGCCAGAGGTTTTGTTCAGAATTCCTTTTGCAATGATTCTTATGAACATGCTTCTAGCATAATGCATACTAGAGATTGAAGTGAACTGATCACAAATACCACTGCTGACACCAGACAAGAGTACATGTTCAAGGTTAAACCAGCAGGCTACAGGCAGGGATGAAGAGCAGGTGTTGTTTTCCTAAGATTGTGTTTAACACATGCTAGCATAGACTAATCAAAGCTGAAAACACAAATACACATGCACATACAGTGAGCTTTTAAAAAATATATATACAAAAATATTAGGGGAATGGCACCCAAAATCTTCAGACTACATAATTCGATGGCAAGCACAAATAGTAATTCAAGCACATTAGGAAACAAATGTAGGTACCTTTGCTGCCGTAGCTGTGACAGCGCCCTAGCTCAGCATGCAGAAGGCTGAATAACTAATCAAGGGGGCAAAAAGAATACAACCAAAAAAATGGAGGAGAAAGGAGCTGAGACCTCCAAATGGTCTATTCTTCTACTGAATTTTTCTTTCCTCTTTCTTTTTTTTTTTTTTTTTTTTGGGATCACATATTCTTGTACTGAATTAACAGCAAGAATACTGAATACACACTGCGGCTGGATAAGTGAACATGATGGCAATCTTTTCCTTTGTGTAGGCGATTAGATGCAACAATGCATTGAAGACAATATATAATATGATGGAGCCAATAAAAAGTTACGATCCTCTGGGAACTTCTAGGGATAAAATTGAGCGAAAAGACCAACGATTAGTACTGTAGTTCCCATCAACAATCTCATTTCCTCAGCCTCACATCTTCCACATAACCACAGCTTCTAACCTAGTAATTTCACACACACACACACACACACAAAAATATATATATATATATATATATATATATATAGAGAGAGAGAGAGAGAGAGAGAGAGAGAGAGAGAGAGAGAGAGAGAGAGACGTAAAACGTTATGTTTTTGTTTTTTGTTTTGGATAAGACAAGATGAAATATACTAATAAAGACGGGGACATACAAGGAAGGATGCTAATTCAGCATCCCACAAAACATTATGTTTTAGTTGACTATGCCTTCCTCAACTATTTGGTTAGAGGGTTTCTGATTTCAAGAAAGAGAAAGGTCATCGAGCCCTTTCATTCATGCTTTTTTAAACCTTTCTGAGTCATCCCCTTTTCCCCTTTTGCTTATAGTTCAGCAGTTCACCCTAATACGAGTTCAGTAATTTCAAACCCCACAATCTCAGAATTATGTAATCCACATTGTGGCCAATCAACAGTGCAACATTCTAAAGGAAGAAAACAATACCCACCCAATGCCGATCTCCACCCTTGGCCACACTTGCTTACAACCACATCTTCCCTAAACAATCCCCTCCACACGACTGCTCCAACTTTTGTCCTTCACTGTCAACTGAAACTTATCTTTTGAAAGCTAGCGCCTACCATCAGGGTTTCAAATCTAGAACCTTAGTAGTTGAAGCAACCTCCATAGAGCAAGGTCTAGAGTTTGCTAATCCAGAGCCAGAGGAGGGGGGAAAAGACAAGCAGTACCAACAATGGAGGTGGTCACGACCGTAAAGGGAAGGGGACACAGTTTGCCAGTGGTTACAAAGGAGATGGTTGAGAGAAAAAGCGACTTATACAGTATGAGAGGTAGCAGCTATGATGAAAGGAACGAAGATGAGTTGGGAGAGAGGGAGCCACCAATTTGGGATGGTGATTGTGGTGTGGCAAAGGCAAAGACAGCGTGAAAACGGCAAAGGGAAAAATTTGGTGATAAGGGGCATGGGTGTCAAGGAGCTGGTGAACAGGGTACTCGTGGTGTTGACGAGGGTGAGTACAGTGCAGGTGAAAAAGAGTGGTAAAATAAAAGACGCAAGGGGTTTCCTGGTTTCTAACCAAACACACCTAAACGGAGTCCTAACTCCCCCGCCCCCGGAACTTAGCATCTCTATCAAATTCCATTTGTTAATTCTTTGTGCAGGTCTGGAAACTAAACACTTTCATCAAGTTCCTCTGCAACTAAACACAATGATTATGCGGCCCCTTATTTTTCATAAGAATGAGAGGCATCGTGATGTGATAACCAACACTCTACAACATGACGTGAGATTCCTTGACAAAGAAACCCTCAAACTGGATAACAGCCTTGATTTGGCTCCATACATATTTATGAAAATATTGGCTTCAGCCTTATCAAGCTGCTCTAAGGACACCTGAAACATTTTGGTGCCCTTCATTACTCATAGCTAAAAATACTCTACAGGTAATACTAAGTTCCCAGTACAAGCAATTAGAAAATATAAGTCAAGAGACTGCTATGCTTCTGCCCTCACTAAATTCACCATCTATGTGCATTGAAGTGCCACACAGTATTTGAAATTAGGTTGTCTTTTCTTTCTGGCTGAGAATAATCAATAGACAGTATACTAACTAAGATGATGTTAAGAATAATGACTTTGCATGTGGCCGCAAACATGGAAAGCTCTAATCCAAAGCACAAGGCATCATAGACTACAATGGCAACTTAGTTTACACTAGCAACTACTAATTGAAAACTTTTAGCCATACCTTCGGGGTGCGGCTCAGTCATGTGATAGGCATCACAACTGAAACTTCCACCCAAAAATTCGGCATAAATATTTGCACCTCTTTGCTGCAATGTCAAAATGAAATTGATTAAATATACTGCAGAAATATCTTAATACGTATCCATTTTTCAAACAATTATTGGCAGCAGAATCCTACCAAAGCGTGCTCTAATTCTTCCAACAGTAGGACTCCCGCTCCCTCTCCCATAACAAATCCATCACGGCTCTGTTGAATGACGGAATCAATACAGGTAAGATTAAGTATCTTCTGAATTCATTATTTGTATAAATACACTCTTTAATAACTGTCCAATTTGTTTGTTCTTCTGGGGGGCGGAGGGTTCAATAACAACAGACAGGGCAGCACAACCAATAGTGTGCATCTGCAACCATTATCTAATCATTTAGGCCATAATGCTTTTTCCTTTATACTAATTAATTCAGTTACTATGGCGTAAGCTGATACATAAGATCAGCAAAGCAGAGTGGAGAAGAGTGAAGAGATAAAATGTTAAGAGATCTTTAACATACAGAATCCCAAGGGCGTGAAGCTTTGGTAGGATCACTGTTCCTTTGTGAAAGTGCTCTGCAAGCCACAAAACCGCCTAACCCTGTTTCAATGTATAAGTAAGGGTACTAGATAACACTGACGATCACTGCTACAAGCAAAAAAAGTTAAGCAAGCTCAAGACATTACCAATTGGTATTATTGCTGCTTCTGAGCCACCACAAAGCATCATATCCTACGTATTCTCCCACACAATTGCAAAAACAATCAGTACCTTCAGCCAAAAAGAGGAAGAGAAATTTGTTTCCCTACCATACACACAGAATTCAAGATTACTTACAGCTTCACCTCTGATTATATGGTTTGCTGCATTCAGTATGCAAAAATTGCTCGTAGCACAGGCAGTAGAGATTGAATAATTAGGGCCCATCCACCCCTGTAGTTTGGAAAGTGACAAGTCATCAAGAGAACATTCTGCAGTAGGTAACTGCAACATAAACCAACGAAAACTCACCAAATCCATTGCAAGCATAGCAGATCCCATATTTGTTGTTGCAAACGGTACACAGAAAGGATTCATCTTCCTGTATGAGACACGAAGAGCTTCTATTGCATCATTGAACACCTGCTCAGTATATAGCACAACCCAAAGAAAAATGATTTTAGCTCAGCCATATACATGCGAAAGAGACATTTTCTTTCATAATAACAGGCAAAACCACAAGTGGCGGCTCCAGAAGTAAGCCAATTAAGTTTATCAAACCCATAGACAACAATTAGTTAAAAGAAAATCCATTGCAAACATGGCAGATCGTTGCAAACAGGACACAAAAAGGATTCATCTCCCTGTATGAGACACGAAGAGCTTCTATTGCATCATTGAACACCTGTTCAGTATACAGGACAACCCAAAGAGACAAGATTTTAACTTAGCCATATGCATGTGCAAGGGACATTTTCTTTCATAAACAGGCAAACCCCAAGTGGTGGGCTCGTGGCTCCAAAAGTATTAAGTTTTTCATCCCTACAGACAACAATTAGTTAGAAGAAAATTAGTTATAAGAAAATCAATTGCAAGCACGGCAGATCCCATATTTGCCATTGCAAATGGCACACAGAAAGGATTCATCTCCCTGTATGCGACACAAAGAGCTTCTATTGCATCATTGAACACCTGCTCAGTATACAGCACAACCAAAGAGACAAGGTTTTTAATTTAGCTACATACATGCGAAAGAGACATTTTCTTTCATAATAACAGGCAAAACCACAAGTGGCAGCCCCAAAGGTAAGCCGGTTAGGTCTTTCATCCCCATGGACAACAATTAGTCAAAAGAAACTTAGTTTCCACAGGATAGGCAACCTTCCCTAGACGAGGAAGCACAGGGAAGCTCGGAATGCCCTCATCAGAAAAGCCCAAAACGATGCACAGTTCAAACTAATATTTACTTGTTAATGGAAGTCAACCTCAAGGTGAGCGTAGTACACGTCAAAAATTGAATATTTTACCTTCACTCCACCCATTGCAGAACCGATAAGAACTCCACATTTTAGTTTGTTTAATTCCTTCATCACATCTTCAGTGACACCACCATCTGCCAGAGCTTTCTTTCCAGCAGTCAGAAGGTAAAGCATAAACTTGTCCATTCTCTTTGAGAGTTTAGGAGCAACCCATCCTTCAGTTGAGAACGACTTTATTTCACCAGCAATTCTCTGCACGCATAATAGAAACAAGAGTGAACAAACTGAACCGCCAAAGTTTGCAGCATGCTATAAGCGCACAGATGAACTGGTTTACCGTTGGAAAGGTGGTACAGTCAAAAGTCTCTATCTCACTGATGCCACTGGCACCTTCAAGCAAATTATTGTAGAAGATATCTGGATCATGGCCTAATGGGGTCACCACACCCATCCCTGTCACAACTACTTGCCTCTCCTTTGTGGTAGGCTTCTTAGTTGTCACCTCCATGGAAGGCTCAACTGCTACAGCCATTGCTCTCCCTGCAAAGCAGAAAGAGATTAATGGTAGCGATATCATCAAATAAGCAATGCAATATTTACGAGTTAAAGTATAGTTCAGGGAGGATGTCCTTGTCACTGTATTATAGGATGACTACTATGAATGAGAAGGTGACAGTTCAACCAGTTAGCCTCATGATTGAAGCAGGTGCAAGACCACCAAACAAGACTCTGACAAGGAAAGTGCCCACACCCATATTTTCAGAATGAAGCGGGAGAATTCTTGCTATACCAAGCCACAATAAACCATCAACTTAGTTGATTCGGGTCCTCCTACAAGACGGCCAAGCATATCTAATCTTACCTTTGAGGCTGATTCTCTTAGACCCATGATTTTTATTTTTTCTTTTTCTTTTTCTTTTTTTTTGGGGGGGGGGCATTTCAAGCATGTCACTTTGTGATAATTATTTGACAGATCCCTTGGAAATCCAATTACAAAACTTCATCAAAAGATACATATGAAAGCATCAAAATGTTTTAAAGGTGGGCAAACCCAAAAAAAGATGGTCATTGGTCATCACCTGAGCTTACATGTAAGGCCTCTCATATCACTAAAAAAGCGCTAGAAAATGTTGTGGAACATATTTTAAAAGTTCGCAAGTACCGAAAATAAATCAAACAATAACTCTGAAACCAAGCCTAGGCAAGGGTTCAAGAGTACATATATGCTAAACATCCATCAAACATTCACAACATATTTATTGTGTCGTAAGTTTAGAACCATCTAAGCATAAGAAGGTAAAATCAGAAAAGGCCTTTTAACAGAGCAAGAAAGAACGTAATAAACACCATTTAACCATACCAAGGTAACCTAACAAACTCCACTTAACCATACGTATCACCCTCTAGTTTGTACAACAGAATTCACTCACAAAGGTGCAGGAGCAGGGGCAGGGACAGGGACAGGGACAGGGGCAGGGGCAGGGAAACAAGAGGACGGGATTATACAACATATTGTGCACGTCAACCGTGTGCTGCATAATTGCAAGTGACTTAATAACTCCAGGCAGGAGACAAAAGCCCTGCACACAATTTGCATGCACCCAGGCAATGACATCAGAGCATGCTGCAATTTCATAGGAAACAGACAATAATTAATTCATATTTTATCTCAATTCTTAGCTGACTTCATTTAAACAACAGTTATCTCAGCCAAGAGACCAGTTCTGAATCTTCAATTGGATTCAGAACACGCAATTTAACCTACATAACCAGATCACAAGGCACTAAAATAAGCAAAAATCAAGCACCAAACAACAGATACCAAAAACAAGTTCCTGAGCCCAACTAGTCAGCTCACTGTGTTTGCAAGACACTTAAGAACAAACCAATCTCCGTCCACCCATGTACCTTCATTTAAACCTCAAACAAATTAAACAGGACTAACAGCAACTTGATTAAATGTCATAAACCCTTCAAGAATCACACAATTAAACTTAAACCCAGAAACAGAAGCCACCAGAGCACTCCAAAATCAGCAAAACCCACGATCGATTTTGTTTACCTGAATGCAAAGCTCGATTGAAACGCCTCTGCTTCCGGGTCAAATGACCCGATTTGGATTCAAAAAAGGAGGAAAGGCCACAGTCACCGAACAAAGACAGTGAAAGAGGAAGGCCTTTATTGTTATAGTACTCATCACAAGGCTCAAAGGCCAAACAAGAAGTCATCAAACCATGAATGCTGGATCTATAAGAAGAGATAGAACCCTTTGAAGCAGAAATCAGGGCATTGCATTGAGTCCCAACAGCAGTAGCCCTCCTCTTACGAGCCCATCTATTGTTTGATGAGCATAGAGAAGAAGAAGAACATTTCTCCCTCCTACTACACCCAACAGACATGCACGCCGCCACCAGCCACGTGCACAATGGAGTCGCCATCGTGTACGCCACCGCCATAGGGGAGAGAGAGAATCTTCACCACTTAACTCACAATTCTCAATACCAATAGTTTATGGAAATCGATACAAATCAAAATGGAAGACGCCCAGAAGCTAAAGCAGAGAAATAAAGCCAAGTGGATTGAATTTGGCGTTCTGGGTAGTAAAAAAGAGCATTTAGAGAGTGTTTGAGACTGGATTGAATGACAATGGGGAACGGAGAATCTGTGTTGTATATCTATATCGATCCTTTGTTTTGTTTTTTTTTTTCCTTCTCACAAGTTCGATTCTCTTTATGTTTCTCTCTCCACCTCCAGAGACAGCGTTAGGTGAAGCCAAGTAGAAACTCGCAGGGATATCTGAGTGGTCGAGGGAATAACGATGGATTGCAAATGGAAAGTGCGTCCGGGCTCTGTGAACTCCGCTGCAGCATGATGTGAAAGAGAAGTGCACAGATTTTATTTTTTCAATAACATTTTTGTTTTTATTTTCAATTTTATTTCATGAACTAACAAAATAGCCATTGTTGATTGTTCTACGTTACTTTGGAAGCACCTGCCACCACAAAAAAGGGTGAAATACTACTGTCAGCTTGGATTTTGGGAGGCTTTTCATTTTCCTTCTTTTAGGGATGAAGCGATAATTTTAGATAAAATGATTTTATTGATCTACTTCTCAACAAATTTCTTGTTATTAGAAAAAAGAAAAAAATTGGGCCAAGAAAATACAGAAAATTAATACAATTATGCAGCAACCAATATTTGACTTATAATTAAGAGACATTGTATTTACACTGATAAAAAGTATATTAAAAAAATTGATATATCATGATTAGTTCATTTGAATTTTTCTTATCAAAATTCCCCTACTTTCATAGACAATATTTTCCATCTGTAATTACCCCATATTATTGTAGTGTAAATTTGATATCTACTTTTGTTAATGTATTCAGAATGATTGAGTAACTAATGTCATTTCTATAGATTCTTTGTTTTTCTTCCTATTAGGAATTTTCATAGAGTTACTTGTTGTGTGTAAATGGCATACACTACCTTCTTTATTTTCCCATCTCATTTTGTCCCACATTAGTGGTTTTAGGAGTTGGAGTGAAGTTTGTGTTTACCTTCTACTTTGGGTCCATTGAATAATGTTGGGTTTGGTTTTGGTGGGGGTGTAGGGTGTGAGTAAACACACATGCACGAGGGTCGTCTATCCACTCGCCTGGCCCAGTCCAGGCTGGCTGCGATGTCGTGTGCGCCGTGGGCCTCGGGCCTCGGGCCTCATTTATTAATTTTTTAGAGAAAATTTCTTTGAATATTTTTGGTCCGTAGGCTGCAGATTTATTTTTCTCTTAACAGCTTGTTGACCCGGTTTTTAGCGGAAAGACTGATGATCCTGATTAGCAGCCAGGAATACTCTGCACGACATAAGTTCAGTGATGATCCTTTTTTGTAACCAGGAAAATAGTCTACACCACATAAGTTCCTTGTTTTTCCTCCCTACACCTTCATATCACACTGAGCATCTTCTCTTTTCTCTTCTCTTTCTCTCCTTCCTACTGTTTGCTTTTCTGTTCTGGGAAAGTACCGTCTTGTGTATTCTAAGCTTCTAACCACGAGTGCACGCATTCAGCAAGCTAATTGTGTAAACCTTGGGGAGCGAACGACTGTTTTTAATTTGTACCGAGGTAGCCAAAATTGCTTTCAAGGCAGTGGTATTTCCACGGCACAACTCTAATTCCCATTCCCCTGCCATTGATTTACACCTATTTTTCTTACAATTTGAAAGTGAATTCTCTGTCATACACAAATCAATGACTCTCTCTATTAACAAAGCTCCCCCAGATCTCTCAAAACTCGAACCTCTGGACGGAACCAACTACAAACGTTGGTCCCAAAAGCTTCTAATTTTCTTTGAACAGTTAGAAGTGGATTATTTGTTGTTCTCTGACCTACCTAAAGAGAACAATGCATATGAAACCTCTGTTGCTTTCCCTGACGGATGAGTCAAAGATAAAAGCAAGACGGCTGATGAGGCTACCTTGAAAAAATTCGATAAAGGCAACTTTGCAATTCCATAATTATGTAGAAACTCCTGATAATGTTTCTAAATGTCATGATTTCTTTCTTTCCTCATATTACCGTTTGAAGATTTGTTGGAAAATTAAGTTAAATGGGCATGGAAATGAAATTGGAGAAGTAAAGAGGTTAATGACAAAGGCTAAGGTTATATGGGCATTCCTGAATCTCACAACACCCCTCTTGGCATTAAACCTTCTATTATTCATTTTAGAAACATCAAAAACCCATATTTTATGTATATCCATTAAAGTATTTTCATTATCACCTCAATTATTTCATTTTGTTCTATTTTGCTCCAACTTGTTTCACTTCGAGGTCAATGACCCTAACTTATTTGGTTTTCAAATGATTTTAGTGTAACCTATCTTATATTGAATTGTTTGAATCATGGATGCCCTTTTTATTAATTAATTTCCATAAGTTACAATTTATGGGAGTGAAAGTTGTTTACTAACTGCATTTACATATAAATACATTTCTTAAGCAGAAACGGGGCCTGGTTTATCGTTTCTCATTGTGCATAAGTATTATCAAGTGATATTGCATTTTAAAGATTTCAGGTACATTCATTGCATGTATCTTTAGAAATCAGTACGTATTTATCAAAATTATAATGTTTTAGTAAGTACATCAATAAATCAGTTTAATGAGTGATTTGTCACATAATTAGTGACCCCATCAGTTATCAGTTACATGGCATTGCCCTTTAGTTACCCATGCAGCTTCAGACTAGGTCCCCCGATCGGCTTGGCAGGTGTATACCTATCTATAGATCGTAACAACATCAACGGGGTTTACTATCAGATAATATCTAGCAATTGTAGTTTACATTCATTTCATTCACTGTTTTAACTTAAAATGAATTGCAAAGCAAGTGCTCAACCAATTTATGCAGAAATCATTTAATAATACAGGAATACATGTACCGAGTTTCGACTCACATTTCGAAATATTTTTTATATTTTGTTTTAGAGAAATGCTTAGTGAATCGCCCTCATGCTAGCAAACCAGCTGAAGAGAATAAGTTGGACAATGGAATCTGGAGGGATAAATCAATGATATAGTACATGCATATTTTGGAGCCGCATTTTGAAATCTTCAGTGGATGGAGGTGTAGATTATAAGGCGAATTACTTTACTATAGTGTATAAACCATATTTGGGATTAACAATTGATTGTATATGGTTTAATAATGTGTGAATGTGTGTGGTTAAAGCTATGCCTAACTATGTTATTTCTAGTACACATACTTCAAACCTTGTCCTTTTGGACGGCGGTAATGCCCATATCATCGAGTTTATTAGTCCTAATTCAGGAATTTATTAAGGAGAATGCATACAGTAGAACATGTTTAATTTGGGGACGTTATAAATGTCATGACTATGGTCACTTCCATGCTCATTGTCCTAATAGAAAGACTCTCACGATTAGAGAGGTAGAAGAGATTCAAGTCCTTAAGGAAGAAACTAGTGATAAGGAGTTTGAGAATGAGGATCACACTTTGATAATTTCGATGTTGGTGAATTGCTGGTAATCTGAAGGGCACTTCACGTCAAAGAGGTTCCTCTTGAACCTAACCAAAGGGAACAAATCTTCCACATTCTGTACATAATTTGATGCAAGGTTTGTGAGCTCATCATTGATTAAGGAAGTCGCACTAATGTGGCTTCAATGACACTCTTTGATAAGCTTAAATTACTGACCAAAGTATAGCCAACCCCATACACTCTTGAATGACTCGAGTAAGGGAGCGAGATAACCATTTCTAAACAAGCTCTTATTTCATTTTCGGTTTGTCCATGTTATGGTGAAGTGTTATGTAATGTTCTTCCTATGCTTGTCATTTATTGTTTGGTAGACCTTGGTTATATGATAATCATGTAATTCATGATATGCATGCAAATATATATGTATTCAAGTAAAAGGGTCATAGTCTCATTTTGGGCCCATTGCCCCCCACCTAAGCCTTTCAAAGTTAAATTGGGGAAGAAAAGTGTGAAAAACCTCTACATGAGTGAAACACGAGTAGAGAGACCCATTAGTAAGAGCAAGACTCTATTGGCCTTACTTATGGTAGAATCAAATACAAGTGGGAAAGTGAAACCCATATATCCTTTAACTCAATCACTCTTGAGAGAATTTGAAGATGTATTCTCCAATGATGTACCCTTGGGGCTCCTTTCCTTAAGAAGGATTGAGCACCAAATTGATCTCTTACCAGGTGATCATTTTCCTAATAAGTCGGCATATAGGTGTAATCTTAAGAAGCCAAAAGAGTTGCAAAGACAAGCCCAAGAGTTACTTGACCGTGGGCATATTAGGGTGATCTTAAATCCTTGTTTGGTTCTCGCCCTTTTGGTATAAAAGAAAGATGTGACTTGCCACATGTGTGCTGACTATAGGCCCATAAACAACAACAACAACAACAACTCTCAGTGTGGGTTCCGCTTTCGTGGGGTCTGGGGAGATCCAGCTGTAGGCAACCTTACCTCTACCGGCATTCCTACCCATAGAGAGGCTGATTCCAAGAGACCCACGAAAAGAGTTAAATGAAAAATCTTTTGTAGAAGAAAGATTTTGCGAAAACATTTTCTGGGAAAACATTTTATAAAAGAAAGATTCCATAGCAAGGGATGCCCGAGATAGATAAAAGATAAATACAAGATTAGTTGCCACAATTGTGAAATAAAAGGACAATATAATGGAGGAAGGCAATATACCTGGACGAGCAGCGGTAAGCAGACAAGAACTCTTCTCAGAAGATAGTACAACCTGCATACAAACACCACATACGAAAACAACATCTACCAGCATTGACCTTCGGAGTAGGTTTTATCAAATTAGAGTAAAATAAGGTGATGAATGGAAAACTATTGTCAAGACTAAGAATGGGCTAGATGTATGCCCTATTATGCCTTTTGGTTTATCTAATGCTCCTAGTACCTTTATGAGACTTATGAATAAGGTTTTAAGGCCTTTCATTGGAAAATTTATTATGGTATATTTTGATGATATTTTAGTGGACGGTCATGGTGAAACATCTCATGTTAAGCATCTTTCCTAAGTCTTTCATGTCTTAAGACAACAAAAGTTGTATACGAAGCTTGAGAAATGTAACTTACCTTCACCCCAAGTCGTTTTTCTTGGCTATGTCGTCTTGGAAACAACATACAAGTGGATGAGTCCAAGGTTGAAGGCATCAAGAATTGGCTTATGCCTACCTCTATCACTGAGGTTGGAAGCTTCCATGGTTTGGCATCCTTCTACTATTGAATCATCAAATACTTTAGCTCTATTGTGCCTCCTTTGGCCGAGTTCATGAAGAAGGAAGGTTTTAAGTCGACAAAGGCTGGTCAAAGGGTCAAAGGTAAGCTACATTTGACTGCTATCTTGACTCTTTCCAATTTTGAGCTCCTTTTTGAAGTTAAATGTGATGCTGATAGAGTTATCATTGGGGCAGTCCTCACCCAAGTCAAGTGGCCCTTGACCTATTTTAGTGAGAAGTTGAGTGGCCCCAAACTCAACTACTCCACTTATAACAAGGAGTCTTATACTATTGTCCGGACTCTCACTTATTAGAATCACTTCCTCAAGCCGAACCCTTTTGTGATACATTTGGATTACAAAGGCCTTGTCTTTCATCCATGGACAAGCTAAGCTCAATTCAAGTCATGTCAAGTCGGGGGAATTTCTATAAACATTTTCCTTCACATCCAAGCATAAAGAGGGCAAAGAAAATGTAGCAACCAATGCACCTTCAAGGAGAAATGCTCTTCTCTCTACTCTTGAGGCCAAAAACTTATAGTTTTACACCATCCAAGATCCCTAGAGGGAATATGAGGATTTTTAAGAAATCATTGCAAACCCAAAGGATCATGATTCCTTTATCTTGCAAGGTGGTTTTCTCTTCAAGAAAACAAGTTATGTGTTTCTAGAGGTTCTCTAAGGGAGCTACTTAGAAGGCAAGCTCATGGTGGTGCTTTAGGAGGTTATTTTGGCATCAATAAAACAATTGAGATCTTGTAGAAGTAATTTTATTGGCCCAGAATGGCAAGTGATGTTTATAACATTGTCTTCAAGTATGCCACATGCTGTAGAGCTAAAAACACATCCACCAAGAGTTATACACTTCTTTTCCACTACGAAACAACCATTAGAAAGATGTGAGAATGGACTTCATTTTGGGTTAGCAAAGAACCCAAAGGGGCCATGATTCTATTATGGTCGTTGTTGACTAATCCTCTAAGATGGCTCACTTTGTCCCTTGCTACAGGAGTGATGATGCTTCTTATATTGCCCATCTTTTTTATAAGGAGGACATCAAGCTTTGTGGAGTGCCAAGAAGTATTTTATCTAATCGAGACGCCAAACTCCTATCTCATTTTTGGAGTTGCTTATGAAAATTGTTGGGAACTAAGCTCTTGTGTAGCACTACTTGCCATCATCAAACCAATGGGCAAAGACCAACCAAACTTTATCCACTTTACTTAGAGGTTTTTGAGCAAAAACCTCAAGGAATAAGATTTAAAACTTCTACATGTCTTGTGAGCTTACAATCAGGCTCCTACTTATACTACATCCCACTCTCCTTTTAAAGCTTATCATAAAGTCAATCTTCGTACTTCTATAACCCTACTTCCCCTTCCAATTGAGCATAGGGTCAAATTTAAAGCCCAAAGAGCGCTAAGGAAATGAAGAAGCTCCTTGATCTAATAAGAGGTTAAATAGAGAAGGTTAATGCCTCCTAGAAGACTAGAGCAAACAAGCATAGGAACCCTTCATTTTAACCCTTGAGACTTAATTTAGTTGCACCTAAGGAAGGAGAGATTCTCATCAAGGAGGCGAAATAAAATCATGGCTCATGGATATGGTCCCTTCAAGGTGCTTGAATGAATTGGAGATAATGTATATAAATTGGAGCTACTGGGTGGCATGAATATGACTACTTTCACTATGGGTGACCTTGCTCCCTATATGGAAGATGACTTTGAGGATTTAAGAGTAGATCTTTCTCAAGAGGAGAATTTTGGCAGAATCCAAATCTTAAACCAACTTTTGGCTACTCCCTCATCCTTGCCAAATTCCAAGCCTAGCTCCTCACATCAAGAGCACCACCATTCTAGCACTACCTCTGAATTTGTTTGGCTTTTCATCTACCCAACAAAGTTCATTTGGGGTATTCCATGCTTCTTTGAGAAGCCTAGAGAGTCTACTCTATCATGGTAAAAATCATTATTATAGTGCAGTTTTCACCCGGTAAATTTACTGAATTTGGATAAAGTTTGGCTCTAATGTAATAGCGCCCAATTGATACAAGTTCATTTTTTTAAAAATTCCCTAGTATGTCTATTTTGGACCTATGCACTAAAAATTGGTATGAGATACCCTTTTGAGAGAGGAATGGCCAAATTTAAGAGGAATGTGCATAAAATTCGATTTTAGAGCAATCTGAGTTTTGACTCTATCAGAGAAGTATGTAGCTATAATCCTTGGTATTTTCAACTATGAAATGAATCTACAACCAAATGACCCAATCAAGGAAGAGGCTCTAAGTGGCGACCCCCCATTGGTGGAGTGCAACTATCTACAAGCTTCCTAGAAAATGGGGCAAGAAATCTTGAAATTTACAGGTCATGGTATTTGTCATTATATTTGGATTTTTTGATTTATTTCCTAAGGTATTTTGTAGGATACTCATTGACCCACTTGTCCCACTAATGTATTAGCTTATTCCCCTTATTTTTGGCATTTATACACCTATTTCCGTCAATGTATACGCAGATCTGAGTTAACGATGAAATGGAAGGCAAAAGATCAAATTCTCTTTGAAAAATCTCTTCATTTTTTCACTAATTTTGAGTCCTTCTTTTACAATTTCTCTTTGGTGGCTCTAAATCTTTAGAAGACAGATTGGATAGAAAGTGTTTATCTTATCTAGGGATTTCATTTTTGGGATGTGATATCACAATCATCTTGATTGCTGGAGATTAAGAGCGTGTTCGGTAAAATTAGCTGTTTTAGTAATGGTTAGCTGTTTTACTAGCTGTTAGCGATTTTACTATCGATTAGCTGTGGCCCACTAATGATTAGTGGTTAGCGGTTCAATTAGCGATTTAAAATAAATGCGTTTAGTAAAGGTAGCTATTGAAGTAGCAAATTTATATAAAATGACTAAAAAGGACACAATAAATAAAGGTTTTTAGTAAATCAAAAGAAGAATTTTGTAATTTACAATGCAACCACTAGGCAGAGGTTCTTAAAAGCTACTTTCATTAGCTTTTAAAAAACACTACATAAACCTCTAACCACTGCCTTATTCACTACTTTACCGAACACTTTAAGTAGGGTTCATACCATTTTGACCACTACAAATCACTAACCTTTACTTCAACCTCTATTGCCGAACACGCCCTGAATCCAAAAAAGCATTCTTTGTTTGTGGGTCCTCTTGAGTGATTAAAGACCTTGGGAGTTGAGGATTGAACCTCATCAGTAAGTGAAGAAGTTTGGCCGACATGTCAAAGTCACTAAATAGTTATAATAGATCGATAGAAAATTATTTAGTATGATGAACTAAGTAACATGAATGCACAACCTGATCAAACAAGCTTATCTTAGTGACAATCAATTTATATGATAATTTTGTTGATTGCTAGCTCATTTATTACATGGTTTATGATGCATTTTATGTAAACTTAATCAATGGTCTAGATAATTTATTTTACTAGAAAACCATCAACCTTAGTAAAAGCTCTCTCAACATCCATTAGACTACTTTTAATTATATTTATTTAAACTTTTTTCTTAGGATATTTTATGAAGCTAATTATGGAAATAATTGTAGATCATTTTAAGGCCATTTTTATTAATAGAGCATAATAGCTGGAACATACAAAGCAACTGAAATTCAAATTCGCTCTACAATGGTTAACTGTCACTATCAGCCATTTAATGCTTAGCACCCTGATCAGCAAAAAAAGAAAGAAGATTAGCGAGATAACTAGGAAACAATGACTATGTCAATAGTCATCGTGAACAGAGTTATTGCAGAGGTTATTCCAATCATGAAACATATTTGAAATTCATAAGTAAAAGATTGACCAGGGGGGGAAGAAAAAAATCTTTTCTGGTCCCCTGTGTTTTGGTGTAATTAATTACTAATCTCACATTGTTAGAAAAATATTTTTAGGATTACTTAGTTTAGCGTAAATGCCCCTTGGCTAAAAGATTTCTAGTGACAAATATTTATTTTTATGGCCCAGAACTTTATGGAATTTCTGTTTTTGACCCAGATGGGGTTCAAAGTGCAAATATTCAAAATTTGGGCTTCTTTGCAAAATTAAGCATATATTAATGTTTGAACTTCTTATAATACTTTTATTGGTGCTAATTATCACAATCTACTACTTATATCATAAATAGTATACTTTTTGTGATTAGAAGCCCACTATGCTTAGGAAAATTATTAAAACTTAATTAGAGCCTTTAATGCAATAAAACTAGTCATCTATATTAAGATTCTACATGTCTTCATCTCCAATAATGTCTTTTAGTCCATCATTATCCAGATAATCATCAAAATCTTCATCAAGTTGAAGATGCTTTAGATCCCTTTTTTCAAATAATTCATGAAGATATTTCTTTCCTTTTTCTGATACGAATTTTTTAGCTCCAACATCAAAGAGATGATCAAGGACGTCTTCTAAAGTAGCTCATTCTACCTTCATATATTTGCTGAGATCATCATGATAAACGAAAGTAATGTTCCCACAATGTATTTTTGGTTTCCTAGGTCAATTAGTGCCTATATTTCATGATAAATATTATAAAAACTAATGGCTGTTGCTAACGCAGGATCACTAACTAGTTCTTGTCATTCTGGATACCATTTTTATCGTTAATCATTGGGATCATCTAAATCAACTAATTGAATAACATAATAGGTTGATTTGACTTTTTCATTTTCATACTCAATTACTACACAGTGAACCTCGCCATACAAACTTCTAATGTATGGAATTTTTGTTAAACAGTCGAGAAATTTGAGAATCCAATGGATTCTTTTAAACATGAACTGTTGAAACTTAGTTAGTCTTGAGAAGAATGGGTACTATAGATCTAGAATTTTCATGGGGTAAGCTACCATTCTATATTCTCAGGTTTTCATGATGGGTTATCTGGAGAGATTAAATTAGCTGGGAATCTAATACCACCAACTTCAGATCTATTAGGAAAGAAGATCGTAGTACTTCATAATTCTTAGATATCATAAGAATAATTATGGTCGATGCAGGGTGCATACCAGTCGTTGAATTATTTTTCTTGAGCATGGGAACTTATTTTTCCTTAAATATCATAAAGAACACCTTAGGTAATTCATTTGTAGCTCTAAAAGGCTAAATCTTTGAGCTAATAGGTAGGCAAAAGACAGCAGACCAAAATGTGATCTACTTTTTGTATGGAATTCCAAAATATACATTAGGATTCTTCTAGAAGAAGAAACCCGTTCTAGTAATAATAATATTTCATTTTGGATTTCCTCCTTTTCTAATAGGAGTTCTGTTCTGATGATCACCACTGGCAAGCTCACGAGTTAAACTATCTGCTAATGAATTCTTCGATCCTTGTACATGTTCAGCGGAGAAAGAAAATTGTTAAGTCATAATTGCTAATACATGAGTCTCCCTTGCACTTAGATGTTTGATAAATTCTTTTTTACAAAATCAAGTATTCATTTGCAATTGGTTTGAATAAGTAAAGTTTTAGGGCTAAAAATTAAGAACTTTTTGATCCCCCTTATGACTGCAAGGGTTTCTTTTTTCATCATGGGATAGTTGTATTATACTTTATTAAAACTTCCACTGTAATATTTGCAGTTTTTTTTCTCCCTCTTTGATTTTGAGTACTGCATTCTAGCACTCATTGCTGGCATCTATCTCAAGATTGAGATCATCTCCTTCATTAGATAAACTAAGAACATAAAGATTTTTACACATATTTTTGAAGTTTTGAACAATCTTTGAATCACTAGCAATCTATGACCAGCTTACTTCTTTCTTAAGTTTCTACTACAATAGTTTTCTTAATTTAGCTAGATCTTTAATAAAATCTGCAGCATATATATAGGTAACGTATTGAAGAAACCTTTTTAATTACTTTCTATCTTCAATCTTTTCATGAAAATTTTCAATTTTTTCTAGAATATACTTTTGTAGGATGATTTGTCCAACTTTTATCTCTATCTAAAAACTTGATTTCTTATCAGTATAAATGCACTTGGTCTTACCAAGGATAATACAATGATCAATGCAACTTTGGGTGGCAGCAAGGACATCATCTTTGTGTTGTTCTATGGACTTGGAAAAGACAAGGATATCATTGATGTAAACTAAATAATAGTGATTGAGATCTTTGAATATGTTATCCATTCTTCTTTACAATATTTGAGGTGTATTTTTTAGACCCAATGGCAGTATTATCGATTCATAATGTCCTTGAGGGACACTAAAAGCAGCTGAAGGAATACTTTCTTCATCCATTTTTATCTGCTACTATCTACTTTTGCAATCCATTTTTGAGAACCAAGATGCTAAATTCTATTGAAAAGGAATGTTTTACTAGGAATTTAATAGCCATCAAAGGCAATAATATCATTAAGTTTTTTCTAATTGATTCTCAATTTTCCTCTTTTTTCTTCAGCATGATTTCTCATCATGAAAGCAGAATTGGTGTGAGGACTCCTGTTATTCTTGATTAATCCTTTATCCAGAAGTTCTTTGATTTGTTTATCAAATTCTCGTATATCCTAGTTTGTATACGCCATTTGTTTGACTCGAATAATAGTGTTAGGATTTAATAAAGTAATCTTTGTAAATATCTTATCTTTATCCCAAAATTTTAGAGGATTATCAGAGTAAACTTCTTCACATAATTGCTCTTATTGTTTAACAATCTACTCTTTAATAGATAACTCAAGTAGTTAGATTGTTAGTGCTATCTCACATTCTGCAAGCATTACCTTTTCACCGCGCCGGCTGTGTGTAAACTCAATCTTCTGATGAGTTTAAGCTCAATTTAATTTATCAATGGGAATTGAATGACCACTTATTATGAATATTATTTGGTTTATGGTCTGTGTGCATAGAGAATACAACAAATGAAAATTTTTCTCAATAATCATATCATGAAAGGGTTGATCAGTAGCCCATAAATATGAAAAATACATTAGACTCCTCCGAGTTCTATTGTTAACCCTTCTATGGCCTCCTTGTGGCTCATTATGCTATTGTTAGCTATCCTTACTTGCAAAGGATTCTTGGCTTTCTTTCACATGAATTTCAAAAATAAATATATTTTTTAAAAATAGATAGAACAACCACTATTTATATAGACATATGATTCACATTTATTATATCCCTCTAAACATACATTTATGGGGATGTAGATGCTATTAGGATTTTTATTTGTGACTTCATAGCATATCTCCATAGTCATATCTCCATAGCATATCTCCATAGTCATATTTCTTCCACATGAACTTTGAAAATAAAGATATTTTTTAAAAAATAGACAGAACAACAACTATTTATGTAGGCACATGATTCGTATTTATTATATCCCTCTAAACATACATTTATGAGGATATAGATACTATTAGGATTTGTATTTGTGACTTCATAACATATCTCCATAGTCATATTTCTTACTAATTCAGCCTCATAGATTGGCTCACTAACAGTTTTTGTTTTATACCCAATGACTTTTCTACCTAGACTCATACTCGATCTACACTGTGTCTTGCATATTTAAAACTCATTCTACTTATTTCACTAGTTATGCTAATTGTATCATCTTCTTTAAGTTATTCTTTAGCTGATGAAGATCCTTTTCCCTATTTTGTTCTTGTACTCATGCTTCTTAATAATTGGGGTTTAATGGTAATTTTACCATTCTCATCAATTTTTATCACATTTTTCTTTTTGATTTTTGTGGGATTAGCAAAGCTAGATGTCCAAGATCTATTGATTTTTATCCCCTGCTGATTAGATTTTATCTTTTGAATCTTTTGCATTGGAATAAGACTTTCAAATTTTTCTACCTCTGTCATCATTACCATAGTCTTTGGATCTATAATATTATTTAATTTGTATATTATTTTTCAAAATATCCTTAGTCGATATCCTCCTCTTTTCATGTTCATCCCAATTGTTTTTATTTTAAGGGATAGGAAGTTTTTGACAAATTCATCTTTTAGGCTTACCTAATATCCAGGTTGGTAATTGAATCCTACTGATCCATTACATAAATTGGTCTTAATCCCTATGATAATTGGATTATGAAATTTGGTGTGCCTGATATTACAGAGCAAAGCATAAAGATTAATATTTTGCCATAATACTGTAAAGCAGTAATTTGCACTTGGACACTTCCAACATAGATGTACCTATACTTTCTATTTTTATTATGTTTAAGGATATTTTCGCAATTGGTGAGATTAACTTCTCCCACATCATACTCATAGGCTTTTATTTCTAGATCTCCTTCCATCATTACGCATATGTACTTACTCTTTAATTGAAAGATGGATTTCTCATAGATCATGTCTTCCTAAATTATAGGAAGGACTCAATCTCCTTTGACGTCTTCATTTTCATTGTTTATAATAAATTCTTCTCCTTAAAGATCACCCAAACTAATTAAGCTACTTTCCAACATATAACTAGTTTCTTCATAATCACTTTCTTCATATTCATTTTCTAGTACAATCTCAACAATTCCCTTATTATTTTTCAAGGCTTCATCCTTGCTAAGTTGAAAATACTCCAGACTTCCTAAGGTTTCAATAAGTTTGCTATTCTTCCTATTTTTGTATTCGTTGCATAATGACCTACTTCTCCGCATGTCCAACACACATAATTGTTTTTCCCGCTGGATAATAAGTGGCTTTCCTAAAAAATTTTCGTTTTTTAGGACTTGATTTATTATAATATTTTATTTTATATTTCTCTCCCTTTGCTTATTAAAACTCTTTTTCTTATAAAATTTTGTTTTTCTTCTCCTTTCAAGCTCTATCCCACCTTGGTGAGATTATCCCAACAATCTAGAATTTGCTTCTTTATTTTCTTATGGTTTTGGAGATCAAGGCATTGATGATTGACCCATTTTCTTAGATAAGAGATTCTTGAACCAGTGGTATCAATGATATCTGCTTTTTCAAGTCATGTAATGTGTTTTTCATTAGTTTTAGAATAGATTGGATATAGTATTTTATCATAAAATATACCAAGATTTGTTTCATTATATCCTATTTGGTAATAATATTGATAAAATTCAGCAATATAATTCTCCAGATATCTCATATCCCGTACTTCTATGTTATTTATCTTTCTTTATCATTCTCTGGCCTTTTTTTTGGAATTGAATTTAGTTCCGATGAATTCGGTTTTAATTTCCTTACATAGATTTTTGAACATTGCAGCTAGTGTTTCCATCATTCTTAATGCATTTTTGCCGTCCTCATTTAATGAATCATACAAGTCAACTACAATGCAAGAAAAACTATGTTTGATATAGTTTAGAAAATTTCTAGTAGTCCACGTAGTATTTAAGTTTAGAATACTATTCATTCCTCTTTTTCAATGCTCAAATATCTCTTTTCTATTACGAGCTCCATCGATATTTAGGATGTATCATGTTTGGCGAATTGCGGTAGGGCCAATCTCTTCAAATATCGTAGTTTTCCTCGGTATAAGCCTAAAGAAAAAATTGACTGTATGTCCTACTGGAACATAACTAGTTCTCATAAAATTAGTGTTTCTTCTAGAAAGTTCACCAAATTCTTCAAGTTTAGGAACAATATTATTAACTAGATTGGTTTTGATTTCCCTTATGTTGAGTTCTTCTCCAATTTCGTTGATCTCATAATCAACTACCATTTTACTATATTTTTTTATCCAGTTTTCCTTCTAATTTCTTCTAAAAGCACAACATTAAGATCTTCTAGTTTGCTTAGATTCATCTGTTGATATATTTCTTCTTCTAATTGGACATTATTTGTCTCTTCATTATCATCAGATAACAGGTGTTGTTTATCAATTATTGTGCCCATGATTTTATTTAATTCTTCTGGGTTTTGTTCTTTTTCAAACATATTCTGTAGTTCTTCAAGAGTACATTGCTTATACTTCATCCTCTTCTCCTTTCTCTGCCTTCTTAGATTATTTTTTAATTGATTTTTCTTCTACTTCCTTTTAGATTTTTATATTATGCAAAGGAAATAGATTTTTTTTGGGGGGTTTAGGGAAGGATATTTATATTGAAATGAAGTACTAACACTTAAAGTGGATTTTTCACTATCTGATCTCATAAACTAAAGAAAGATGGATTACAGATAATTGCTTATTAATCTCCTTAACTTTAGTCTTAATTTTAGCCAATTCAACTTTTAATTCTAAAATTATATCAGTGATATAGTTTAATTGAGCTGCTACTAAAGTGATTCCTTTTGGTGAGTGAACAATATGTGAACAATTAGGAGCAGGGCAAGTAGGTGATAACTCAAACATTAAACACAGTTAATTAGTTTAATTAATCATTAATTAGCTTAATTATCTTGATTATTTTTGGTCACGAAGCTCTGATACCAATTGAAGGGGGGACTCAAGTAGTACTAATGAGAGAAATTACATATACACAAAATTAAAATTTTCGAAAGTAAGTTTTTAAATATTGGGGTTAAAAATGCAATTTTAAAAACCTAGGGTACTATTTATAATTTAAAAAGTTAGTTTGGTCAAGTTTGGCTCCAAAAATTATTTACTCCAAAGTTGGATGGATCAGAAAATCATTTCTAAACTTGTGGGTTTAGAAAATTATTAACCCTAATCTTGAGGTTCGAAATGAAATTTATCCGAAAAAAGTTATCCAGACGGAAGCTATCAAAGACCATGAGCAGAATATCCCCATACTTCAAATCAAGGATTGAGATTAGAGGAATATCTTAAGAGCTAGAATATTATTATCATGCAATTTAAGGGCTTCAAGGAGCATCTATTTATAGAAGAACCAAGAGAAGATTGAAGGTGACAACACTTAAGCAAAAGGGTAGAATGCACTGAAAGAAAATAGTGTGATCCTTGCATTCAATCTTTATACTTCAGATCTCTTAATTACTATTTGTGGTTGTAGTAAGAGTAAACAACAAATAACAACTCCTAGTGTGATTCCTGCTTTTTACGGGGTTTGGAGAGATATAGATGTAGACAACCTTATCTCTACAAACATTACTGCTCGTAGAGAAACCGATTCCAATAGACCCAGATAAAAGTTTTAAAGAAATATTTTAGAAGCTGAAAATCATTTGATAAACAAAGGCAACAAACACAAGACCTAAATACTATAAATAACATAAATTATAATGAACAACAGATGAGGGGTAAGAGTTGTACGTACCTTAAGTAGCAAGCGGCAACATAATACTAATCTAGCCAAGAGCAGTCTATAACTTAAACAACCGGAGGTGAGGGAGTGATAATGTAGAACGTGATGAGGGTACAAGCAACAATAATAACCCTGTAAAGATCAATCTACTAGCATACAGGAGTGCAGCAAACGCAGGCTACACTAATAACCTGTACAACATAACAATAATCATTACTTAAACAAAAGCCAAAGGAAGGACTAGAAGTATGCTATTAATGATTCGCAACCTTAATCCTAGATCTCCAAAAACTTCTATCCTGAGCCAGGTCCTCCTTTAGTCCTATAAAATTCAAATCATATTTAATCACCTCATTCTAAATTTTCTTTACTATCCTCTACCTCTTCTACATTCTGAAAGGTTAATCATCTTGCACTTTCTCATTAGTGCATCCACACTCCTCCTCTTAACATGATCAGACCATCTTAGTTTAGTCTTCATTATCTCATCTTCTATAGGTGCAACTCCTACTTTCTCTCTAATCATTTCGCTTCTAATTCTATCTAATCTCATATAGCCACGCATCCATTGAATTATTCTAATCTCTGCTACCATTAACCTTTGGACTTCAGTCTTTTTGATTGGTCAGCTCTTTCAATCATATAACAAAGTTGGCCTGACTACCATATGATAAACTTGCTCCTTTAATCCCACATGAATTTTCTTATTGCACAAACCTCCAGAAGTATTCTTCCATTTTTGCCATCCCACTCTAATACTTTGGTTAATATCTTCATCAATATCTCCTTTCTTCTAAATGATCAAACCTAAATTCTTGAACTTCTCGACCCTTGGTATTGCCATGACACCAATTGTGACACCCGCTTCCTCACCACTAGACCTATATTTTAAATGTTAAGTCTTTGATCTGCTCAATTTAAATCCCCTAGGGTCTATGGTATGTCTGTATTGCTCTAACTTATTGTTAAGTCCATCCCTAGTGTCATCGATAAGAATAATATAATTAACAAATAACATACACTATGATACGTCATCTTGAATCCCTTTTACGATTCATCCATAACAATAGTGAAAAAAAAGGAACTTAAAGCTGAACCTTGATGGAGGCCAATGTCAATAGCAAAGTCCACAGTATCTCCTCCTAAAGTCCTAACACTTATTTTAACTCCCTCGTACATATCCTTCATAGCTCGGATATATGCCACCGACACCTCTTTCTTCTCTAAACACTTCCATAACACCTTACACAGTAATCTATCATATGCTTTCTCTAGATTTACGAACCCCATATGGAGATCCCTTTTCCTATCCCTAATACAATTCCATAAGCCTTCTCATAAGATGGATGACTTATGTACTCGATCTACCTAGCTAACCCAAATTGGTTTTTTGAAATTGAAATATCCTTCTTCAACCTTCTCTTAATCACTCTTTTCGACAACTTTATAGTGTGACTTAGCAGTTTTATATCCTCCATAACTATTAAAATGTTAAATATCACTCTCGTTCTCGTAAAGCCAGATGATTGTACTGATTCTCCATTCGTGAGGTATCTTCATAGTCCTAAAAATGACAATAAAATTTTTTGTTAACTACTTTAGTCATTCTTTACTTAAACACTTCCAGATTTCTACAGGGATACGGTTTGGGCCCATAATATTTCTAGTCTTCATCTTTCTTAATGCATCTCTAACATCTTCTTTACTAATATAGCTACAAAACCTATAGTTTTGTTACCCCTCTTGTGTCCCCTCTCTCATTGCTCTAAGCATTCTTACTCATCTTACCATTAAAGAGCTTCGAAAAATAACTCTTCCATCTTTCCTTTATTTTTGCTTCCTCTACTGAGACCTTACCGTCATCACCTTTGATGCAGCTTATGTTAGCCAAGTCTCTTGTTTTCTTAGCCCTAGCCCTTGCCACGGGTTAGAGAAAATGTGTTGTTTAATTGGATGCAATGTAATAACAATATAATGCAATCAACTTTTGTAATGTAATCATGAGTACTTAGTTTGTTGTAATCATAATTACAAGATAGTTTTTATACTACAATACTCTCATACAACTAAATAAGGTAATGAAAACACAATTACAAACTTATTTTTTGCATTATAAAGCTAATTACATCTAACCAACATTGTATAAGTGTTTAACTTGTCAAAGTGCTCAGAGAAAACTCTAACTGTAGGCAAGGAATTGATGAGCTGTTGCTGACTAGTTTGACAAGCTTGGCAGAGTGCTTGATGTAAACTATGCAGATTACAAGGTGCAGTAAGGCTCTTGTTAGGTTAGTTGAGCTTATTAGTGCTCAAAGAAAACTATGATTGTAGACAAGGTGTTAGAAGACACTTGCTAAGGTTATCTCAAGGAGATGGCAAAGTTGGTTAAAATTCTAAGGACAGACCTCAGGCAAAGATGTGAACCTTGCTAAAAATTCTGTTATGTTGTCTTCCTTTATCTCCTTCACAACTCACAATCTTTGAACATTATTATTTATTATCTGTGTAAGTCTCTGTTTTTATTATTTTCGCAAATCTCTATACTACTCTCAAGAGTCTTTGATGCTGCTAATGTCACTTATAAGTTATTTTGGGCAAAAAAATTTTTAAGTATTAAGTTTTTGGTTGCCACTATATTCACCCCCATCTAAGATGACATACTCCAATGAATGGCTCCAACACGCTGATATAGACATTTATAGAAGTGTCAATTTGTTTGAGGTATGAGCACTAAATATTAAGAAATCTAACAAAAAATTGTACCACAGTGAAACTTAATTAGAATAGGAAGAGACTATGCTGCTAAAAATTTGGAAATTTTAGAATATAAACTCAATATATAAAATATTCTAGCATAAGCCACAAAGTCAAAATTCCTAATCTCTTTGCTTATATAAGAACATATCTAATGGGAATAAAGCCCTACAATGAGATATGAGAACATCAAATCTAAATCATTGCTTTCTAATCCAATGGTTAAGATAATACCACATCGTCATCCCTGCTTATACTTTCAACTGGCCTACTCCTCATTGTCTAACCTGGTTCTTATTTTCTCCAACAGAGCAAAATAGAAAAAATAAATAAATATTTAAATGTGGCAAATAATAATTGATGGAAACTTATTCTAAAATTCTCCTACGAGGTTTTAACAAGTAACTTTTGTGAATAAAAAGATGAAACTTGAGTTCTTTCAAACACAAATGGTAAAAAGAAGAGTGTTTATTGTTTAGAAAACTATAATAAAAAAATCTATATTTTGTCAAGTTTAATGCCTTTATTGGATACTTATATGAAAAAAATGAAAAAAATCTTATATAGAACCTCTGCGTATTTCGACTGCTTTAATTTCTCGCTTCCCTGAAGGGACTTTGCATTGTCTTACTTTCTTCTCCTTTTCAGCATTGGAAGCTATGTCATTTGAATAATCCACGTATATCCATGAGAGAGTATTAAAAAGACTGCAATTAGCCCAATTTTACTCCTATAGCGATTTTCACAGGCGTTAAAGTGGGACAAATGATCTATATGTTAAATACTTGAAATTCTTTTACACATATATAGGAATGATCATATGGATGTTCAGTTATCATAAATATCAAGAGCTCTTTCTAACTACAATGTATACACACTTAGTAGAGCTTTTAGTTCACAATAGGACTACTAAAGCGATTTCTTCCGAACCTTGGAAAGAGAAGAAGCGTAGTTAATGAAGGGAAGAAGAAGAAGTTGAAAGCTACTTCTAGACTTTCATCAATGGTTGATGAGAACTCTAAGCCATCTACTTTCGCCTCGCCCTTTAGTTCATTTCCACTCAATTCAATTTAACACCTAGTCTCACAATCCATCTCATATTGATTTCACTCTAATGTCATAATGAAAGAGATGACAGCTTGTTTATTATCGAAAGAAAGTCCTATCTTGGATGATCTCACGATGGGCGCACCTTTGATTTATATGCATAGCTTCGAATAAGAAAAAGATAATAAGATGTGCATATATATGTTAATTTGTATGACTAAACATAGCTACATATTTAATATACAACTAGTATTTTTTACCTGTGCCATGTACAAGATCATTTTTTAGGTTTCTTATTTTAATAATTTTTTGTGTAAATGATAGTAAATTATTATCTAGTAACTGATGTGATGTTAAAAAAAATCTTAATTTTTGTTAGAATGGGTTTTATTTGGTAGGATGTAAATTACGAAAGATTATTAAGTTAAAATTTCTAATGCATTAAAATAGACTATAGCTAACTTTGTTTTGAAAGCAAGCTCTATTGCCTTAGCTTTAATGAATGATTTCAAGAATATGGTGATCAAATAAGCATTTAATTTATTGATAAAAACTAATGGCATAAATGATTGTTAATGTTTAATGTTAATTTTTATTAAAAATTAATTGGAAAATATCTAATGAATTAAGCATTAATATCATTTCATATATTATCTTTCTAAATAAAATAATTTTTTATTTCTTATATAAAATGTTTTATTGTATTTATACATATGAAAACAAAATAAAAAAAGAAAAATATCATTACTTTTTTTTTAATCCATTAGAGGCGTTCGTTGTGATACTTCAAGCTCCTATAGATTTATGTATGATGTATAAAGTATAAAGGGAAGCAAAGATAACATGTCCTAGGGGAAGAAAAATCCTACCTACGGAGTATGAATATCAACAAATACAACTAACAGAAAGGGCGATGATTGCTTGGACTCTTGTCTCTGACAATTGAAAGCAATTTGGTACCTGTTGATGGTATGATGTGTGCAATGCTATTTTGTATACATAGGAACAATAAATGTCATTGTACTGTATTTTCAAAAGCCCTTAACCCCGCACTTCAGGCTTTAGATTCAAGCTACATTTTAACTACATTGAGTCAAAGAAATAATTAATGAACTTAGCTCATTTGAACTCCAACTTCACAATCAGTACATTCTTCAACACACGAGCCCCTATGGCCTCTATGGAACAAGCATGAGAAGAGGAGCAGATATAGATAAGAAGGCCTGTCTCCTACTATGAAATTCAAACCTCGTTGACCAGGTGTTTATCTCAGCAAACTAGGTTGCGTTATCAATATTGCTAATAGTAATAATTTGGTCTTGATTTTCCCAAGTTTAGTAAAAATGTTGTTGGCTTTTTGAATGCTTAAAACTCAAAAAAAACAAAGAAAGAAAACTAGCCTTTAGCAATGGGCAAAATTTTTGCCATAGGAGCTTAACTATTATCACATACCTACTGCAACACTTTTTCCTCCATTGCATTTGATGGAGGTTGCATTACATCTCACGCAACAATTTTCAAAGCTAAGGTTATACTTGCTATTGGAGTAATTTCCATAAAAATGGAAATTTCTAAGAGACATGAATTATTTATATTATTATTAATTAGCATTAATTAAATGCTCCAAAGGATACCAATGCAAATAGTGACTTTGGCAGAAGGCATCTAATAAATAATACTTTTATCTATTAAATATAAATAGTAATTAATATTATTTGCTATTGAAGAGATGTAATTGGTTAATTAACTAACTAATTTCATAAGTGTCTCTCCAATTATTACCATTGAGATTAAAATCAATGGATGTGATTTCATCTCACGAAAAGGTGCATGTCTCTTGAAATTACACCATATTCTCTATAAATAGGGGATGAGTGGTGTGATTTGATCTATCTAAAAATTATTCCTAGCAACCTTCCCTTTGAATTTCTATTACGTCCTAAGGCTCCTAAGGCCTATCTTCATGTGTACAACACGCAGACAGTGAGACTTCTTTGTATCCCAAAGATGTAATCACTAAACCCTGTTGCACAATTAAGGGCGATTAGAGTCTTTAGGAAAAGAGTACACCACCTACCTAGAAGTCTCGAAGTGATCCCAGGCTAATTCCTTTCTTAATTTGTCCAATAATCTAAAGACTCTAAATATGGCTTCTTCTCTTAGAGATTTGGCCAGTAACATTGTAAAGTTGGAGAAATTCGATGGAGGGAATTTTAGGTGATGGTAGAAGAAGATGCATTTCCTACTTACCACCTTACAAGTAGCCTATGTCCTCACATCTGACCCACCACAAGAACATGATGATGAGGCTGTTGAACAAATTCAGCGTCGTCACAAGTGGGACAATAACAACTACATTTGTCGTGGCCGTATCCTCAACAGCATATGTGACTTATTGTTCGACACATATCAAACTGTGCCATATGCAAAGGAATTGTGGAATCTTTTGGAGACCAGATACATGAAGAAGGATGCTACTAGTAAGAAATTCTTGGTGAGTCAATTCAATAATTATCAAATGAGGGAAAATCGTTCTATAATGGAACAGTTTAATGAACTTGAGAAGATTTTAGGGCATTTTAAAATTCATAATATGAATATGGATGAAACTATAATAGTATCTAGTATAATTGACAAACTCCCTACTTCTTGGAAAGATTTTAGACATAGCCTCAAACATAAAAAAGAAGGCATTTCTCTTGAGGAGTTGGCTAACTCTCTTCGAATAGAAGAGGAGTTCCGTAAACAAGAAGAGAATAAGATTATCTCTACTGTTAATGTTGTGGAATCTAGCCAACCTAAAAAGAGAAATTACAACAAGATTCATGACAAGAAGAATAAAAAGAGAAATGTTTGTTGGGATTGTGGTAGCTCAAATCACTTGAGACGTGATTGTCCTAACCCCAAGAAGAAAAAGAAGAAAGACTTTAACAAGTTCAAATCTGGACCCAATATGAATTCTTGGTGGATTGACTCTGGTGCTACAAGATACATTTACAAGGACAAGGCATGCTTCAAGACATATGAAGTGGTGGAGGATGGTATTTTCCTTTATATGGGAAATTCCTCGAAAGCACAAGTCCTAGGCAAGCGAAATGTAATTCTAGAATTTACTTTCGAAAAGTTTTTAACTTTGAATGATCTATATCATGTTCCGGATATCTGGAAGGATCTTGTGTTGGGTAGTTTATTGAATCGCTTTGGGTTCAAATTAGTTTTTGAGGCTGATAAAGTTGTGATTTCTAAAGAAGGGGTGTTTGTTGGAAAGGGATATGTGTGTGCTGGAATGTTCAAGTTAAGCATTAATAATATGAATAATATTTCTGCTTATATTTGTGATTCATTTTCTTTATGGCATAATAGATTAGGTCATGTTAATTTTAGAAGAATGAATGATATGGTAAAGCTTGACTGGATTCCTTACATGAATAAAAGTGATGATAAATGCAAAATTTGCATGCTAACAAAAATCACTAGACAACCCTTTCCATCTATTCAAAGAAATTTAAATATCCTTGACTTAGTACATAGTGATATATGTGAAATGAGTGGACAATTAACTATGGGTGGTAAAAGATATTTTATCACTTTCATAGATGACTATTCTAGATTTAGCTATGTGTACTTACTAAGTTCAAAGGATGAGGCACTTTACATATTTAAAACATATAAAAATAAAGTTGAACTTTATTGTGAAAAATTTATTAAGTGCCTAAGGAGTGATCAGGGCGGTGAATACTATGATCCTACATATTTTAAGACCACCGGTATTGTCCACGAAGTGACGGCTCTCTATCCACCACAACAAAATGGTGTGGCCGAAAGAAAGAATAGGGTTTTAACTGAGATGGTTAATACTATGCTTTCTAATTCGGGTCTAGGACATGGCTTTTGGGGGAAGCATTATTATCTGCTTGTTATGTCCTAAATAGGGTTCCAAATAAGAGGAGTAAGACCACTCCTTATGAATTTTGGAACAAAAGAAAACCCAACTTGAGTCATCTTAAAGTTTGGGGTTGTAGGGCAATAGTAAGAGTACTCGAACCTAAGAGAAAGAAATTAGGTGAAAGAGGAATCGAATGCATTTTTATTGGATATGCTCTATGTATTAAAGCATATAGGTTCATGGTCATTAAACCAAATGACTTTATTTTCGTTAATACTATCATTGAATCTAGGGATGCATTATTTGATGAAACTCGTTTTTCATCTATTCATAGACCGAGAGATGTCGTCTCTCAAGTTCCAGAAATGGAACATAATGATAGTCAAGTACAAGATCAACAAGATGTTGATAGTAATGATGTACTTGAACTCAGAAAGAGTAAAAGGGGAAGAGAGACTAAGAGTTATGGGCCAGATTTTCTTGTCTACCTCATTGAAGGTTCTAGAGATTCAATCTCTAATTGTGCTCCATATTGTTTTAATGTGGAATCACATCCTTTAACATATGAGGAGGCAATGTCATCATTGAATGCTTCTTTTTGGAAAGAAGCAATAGATGATGGAATGACTTCAATCATGGGCAATGACACTTAGAAATTAGTTGATCTCCCATCGGGATGTAAACCTATTGGATGTAAATGGGTGTTTAAAACAAAGAAGAACCTTGATGGTTCGATGATTAAGTTTAAGGCTAGATTGGTAGCCAAAGGGAATACCCAAAAGGAGGGCATATATTGTTTTGATACATATGCCCCAGTTGCTAGAACATCTGCCATTAGATTGTTGCTAGCACTAGCCTCTATACATAATATAGTAATTCATCAAATGGATGTCAACATGGCATTTTTAAATGGTGATCTAGGTGAAGAGGTGTATAGGAACAACCTAACGGGTTCGTAGTGCCGGGTCAAGAGCACAAGGTATGTAAATTAGTTAAGTCCTTGTATGGACTTAAGCAAGCCTCTAAACAATGGCATCAAAAGTTTGATGAGGTCGTCTTGAAAAATGGTTTTCATATAAATGATGCTGACAAGTGTGTTCACACCAAATTTACTAGTGATAAAGGAGTTATCATTTGCTTATATGTAGATGATATGTTGATTTTTGGTACAGATATTGAGCAAGTAGAGAATACTAAAGGATTTTTGTCCCAAAACTTTGATATGAAGGATTTGGGAGAAACTGATGTTATCTTAGGGATTAAGATAACAAGGGTTGAAAATGGATTGATATTGTCTCAATCGCATTATATTAAAAAGAATTGTAAACCTGTATCTACACCTTTTGATGTAAGTTTAAAACCTGAAAAGAATATTGAAAAACTAGTATCTTAACTTGAATACGCTAGGGTTATAAGATGTTTGATGTATACAATGTCTTGCACAAGACTGGATATAGCTTTTGCTATTGGCAAGCTAAGTCGATATATAAGTAACCCTAGTTATACGCATTGGCATGTAGTAAGGAGGGTATTAAAATACCTCAAGTCATCTATTGACTATGGACTTCACTATTATGGTTATCCATCTATTTTGAAAGGTTTTTCAGATGCAAGTTGGATAACAAATAGTGAAGATCATTTCTCCACAAGTGGATGGCTTTTCACTCTTGGTGGCGGTGCAGTATCTTGGGGATCAAAGAAGCAAACCTGCATAGCTGATTTGACTATGTCAGCTGAATTTGTTGTTTTAGCATCGGCTTGTAAAGAAGCCAAATGGTTAAGGAATTTGCTATATGAAATTCCTTTGTGTCCAAAACCAATGTCACCTCTTTCTCTACGTGGTGATAGTGCATCTAGTTTGGCAAGAGCATACAATAATGTATATAATGGTAAATCAAGGTATATTGGTTTACGTCACACTTATGTAAGATAACTTATCAAAGATGGTGTCATAACTGTGAATTTTGTACGTTCAGCACAAAATCTAGCTGATCCATTAACGAAAGGCCTTGCAAGAGATTTAGTAATCAAAATAGCCAGAGGGATGCATTAAAGTCCATATCCAAAACCTTCTATAGTGAAAACTCAACTTAACACTTGATGGAAACTTTCAGTCTTAACTTCAATGAGTCAAAGTACATCATAAGAATGGTTTGAGGCACTCATTCACTTCCCATCCATGACCGGAGTGCTTAGATTTCCATATATAGTTTAGGAGTGTGAGCTAAGGCTCTTAATGAACCTTACATGAAGAACTTTTAGAATGTTTAGAAATAAGTGCTTAACTTTGATAAATTTCTTGTAAGTCCCCGGGTATGCCTGGGTGTAATTGTAAGTATTTATCAAGTTAATGAAAATGAAATCTTATTTCTCTAATTCAGAAGTTCTCATGTTATAATATTTATGGGATATTGTCAAGGTTCACCTATATGAGCGTTTAAGTGAGGCCGGTTTACTGGAGTCTATTGCGCTTGGCTCCGATATGCTCATGAATGGATGCAGGACACACGGCCTTTTAAAAGTGTCAGGATTACTAGGTGATTCTGGGACGGAAGTCTGGTGTGTGACTTAGATGCAAGTATTCAGAGAGGTTTACTGGTTCACAGCATAGTCTACCACATAAACCTGAATATTTGATGGATAAGTCACTAAGGTGGAGGTTCAATCGCAAGACACCTTCATTTATGGATAAAGACCGAAAATTCATTATACTATTTATTATGGAAATGGTGGGGGAATGTTGGAGTAATTTTCATAAAAATAAAAATTTATAAGAGACGTGAATTAATTATTATTATTATTATTAATTGGCATTAATTAAAAGCTCCAAAGGATGCCAATGCAAATAGTGATTTTTGGCAAAAGGCATCTAATAAATAATATCTTTTGCTATTATATATAAATAGTAATTAATATTATTTGCTATTGAGGAGATGTAATTGGTTAATTAACTACCTAATTTTATAAGTGTCTCTTCAATTATTACCATTGAGATTAAAATCAATGGATGAGATTTCATCTCATGAAAAGGTGCATGTCTCTTGAAACCACACCATATTCTCTATAGATAGAGGATGATCGGTGTGATTTGATCTATCCAAAAATTATTCCTAACAACCTTCCTTTTGAATTTCTGTTACGTCCTAAGGCTCCTAAGGCCTGTCTTCGTGTGTGCAACACGTAGACAGGGAGACTTCTTTGTATCCCAAAGATCTAATCACTAAACCCTATTGCACAATTAGCGGTGATTAGAGTCGTTAGGAAAACAGTACACCACCTGCCTAGAAGTCTCGAAGTGATCCCAGACCAATTCCTTTCTTAATTTATCCAACACTTGCTGTAAGCATTGTAGTATGGTATAAAAATTGTTGCCATAGTTTGAGTTATTGCAACAGTTTTGAATAAAAGCTAATGCAATGAATCAGTCAACTGTTATAGCATATTCAATACAAAATCAAATGCCTTTTAATTGATGATTATCCCTTAACAACACAATTTATTGGCTAACAGTAACTCAGCTCCAGTGATATGGAGGATCTAAGACTCCAAACAATTGATCAAATCCTTCAAATTTCCATTTCCAAAACCCGAAAATACAACGACAATGATTTTTTTCCTAATTAGACTAGGGAGCAAAAGGGAAAAAAAAAATCTTCAAAATTATCCTTTGAAACATGCCCTCTCGCTTTTTGAGGGCGTTGACAGCACATTCTCTGCATAATAGTACCTAATCGACATTCAACACCAAGAAACCAAACAAAAGGTTGACTAGAAAAGAGCAATATACGAATCTAATGTACAAATAGATTGGAAACTTTACAGATGATGACTATTATGTTTTCAAGTCTTTTAAGTGAAGACTTTGGCCACTAAGACCTACATATGATCCAATTCTGTACTTCTAAAGATAGTTCGAGAACATGTCACAATTCTATAGCCACGAGTACCACAAGGTTTGTATAATATGCGAACACTAGGTAATGCAAGTCAAACGAAAAAGAATGCCTTAGCCTTAGTCGCAAACCCCGCTAATTGGTTATAGAGATCTATGTCGTCGGAGTCACTATCTATTTGTCCGTACATTAAAAAAAAGATGAATGGTAGGATGTGTATTAGCAATTACAAAAATGCGAATCAAAACTACATAGAAGGCCATTGCTCCTTTGCAAATTGAAATCTAAGTTGATGTCAAGGAAACCAATCATTACCAATGCAAGACAACTGAGTTTAAGATTATCGTAACCTTGGCCACAAGGATAAATTACCCAATTTTTATTCATAATGTTGAAATGGCAAATATAAGAAATAGTAATGATCTAGGATAGAGAATAACAATACTTTGGTTTAACCCCAAAAAATCCCCAAAAAAACCCCCTTACATAAATTTTAACCATATACTTCTAAGTTAAATCTTTATCTCATAAATACTAAGATAGGTGAAGTGCTCATATTTGAGAATTCTAGATTTGCTGCATTCCTGTGCACTCCCGCTTGATTAAACCAAACAGTTATGTTTAAATTTTGAACTGGGCGCCTAATTATGCCCATTCTAGTAACTGACCAAGCTGCCAATTTCCCAAAAAAAAAAAAAACCAACACCGCAGAAATTAAGGGAGCTCACGTACTACGACCACAAACTGTTAACCATTTCCAAAAAAAAAAAAAAACACTTCACTCACAGCTGTGTAACCTCCCACGTTCCAAAAGTGAATTCCCACTATTCCAGTAAAACACACCTGCACCATACCCTCTCTCCAATAGCTTCGCCTAAGCCTACAGATTGCTAAAACTCACCACCCAAATCACCTTATTGTAATTGTCCTCTCTGCTAGCCGGATTGTGCCCACTTATGTATTGGACAAATCACCAGGTACAATCTTTTCACTTATAAACATATCATTGTAATCATAGTTGAAACAATTGTTCTGTCCACATTCATATTTGCGCCCCTTTATAAAATAGATTGGAATCAATACTTGCGTGTTGAGGGAAAGCCAGGTACTATCTTCCTATGTATAGGCATCTCATTCTAATCAGACTTTAAACAATAATTCTGTCCACATATTCATATTTGTAACCCTTTATAAAATAGATTGGGATTAACAATTGCATGTAAGGGAAAAACCAGGTACGATCTTTTTTACTTTTAAACATCTCATTGTAATCACAGTTTAAACAATTATTCTGTCCACATTTATATTTGTGACCCTTCATAAAACAAATTGGGATCGCTAATTGAGTGTTGAGGGGAAACTTCGAACAAGAAAAACTCACACAATTAGATTACATTCGAGGTATGGCAGTACCCTTCCCCAACTAATCATACTTGATACGTTTATGATGTAAACATATTCTTAATTTTGCCCCATCGATTGTTAATGAAGACTAAGAGCCCGACAACACAGACGCCCAAATTTTTGTGCTGAGATCAAAATTACAACATCAAGGTGACACTGAAATTGGTTGTGCCCATTCTAGGTATGTAATACCTTCCCTCCCTCCTCACCAAACCATATATGTGCACACAAATAATTCTCCAAAAACTGCTGACAACTGAGAGAGAATGCATATATAGATATACCAAATTGGGTAAGATTATATTCTGATCTGTCAAAACCAGAGATAGAGGACTTCATATCACCCGCACAAAAAACCCACAAAAACAACTTGATCGGCTAGGGAGGGGGATGTACTGTTGGTTGTGAACACCACCCAATCCCATGTGACTTAACTGCATAAGATCATCAAAACAGAATGCGAGCATGTAAGTTTATTATAAGGTCATCAAATTCATTCCACATAAAAAATTAAATACCATATACATGGATTAGAAAATGAATTTAATAAAAGACATAAGTACGGTGATGGAGGTCATAGCACACGAACTCTAAGACCAAATAGTTTTGATATTTCAAATTAATAATTGAATTAGTGAATGAATTTAGTGCGGAGATGGTTATAACAAACAAAATTCAATACCAAGTTACCATTTATGTAATCAGAAATGCCGAAATAATATTATATCCAAATTAGAAGCTCTTAGAAGTCGTGAAAGCTATATGTGTGTGTGTGTGTGTGTGTGTGTGTGTGTGTGTATATATATATGAATGACATTTTCTACTCAGTAGTATAGAAATTATGGGTATATAAAGATAACATCCAATGCAACTTCGAAGTGTTTCCTAACAAGTTAGCCACCATTCTTCGTTAGTTATGTTACACAATTAACAATAATAATACGAATTTAATACCAAAACATCATACACACACTGAAAATGAAATTGAATGGATAGGACAGAGGATAAACTATTTAGACTTAGTAACTCCTAATGTAATATATTTAAAATTAAACTAATAGTATGTCTAACTTTGTTATCAAGAAATAAGGCAAACTTCATTATAATTTTTCATGTTTTTTATATTTATATGGAAAACCTATGCTCAAGGAATTGCCATAAATGCTTTTCATTAAATTAATTGTAATATGTCTTTGATAAATTAAATTAGAATCACTTGAATAACTACTATAATTAACTTTTAGAAAACATTTATACTTTTAAAATTGTTCATTATAAGAGAAAAATATTAGTTATTGTCATTGCAAGAAAAGGATTAACCTTTTTAATATTCATTTATCACTTATGTTTAAACTTATGAATTTGAAAAATTTACGTACTACTAACAGATTAATATTGCTCTCAAACAAAATTAACAATATACAATCATACATTCAAACACAGAGAATGTTTTAAAAAATTAAATACAGAACTAACTATAATAATACAAAGTTAATATCAAAAATACACACACAAACTTAAAATGGAATTGATTGGATAGGGCTGGAGATGTAATGTAGGGCACAACATACACAAAGTGTTTTGATGTATCCTCAAGGGGGGGGTAGCCAAAGCAAGCCAAATCAGAATGCAAAGAGAACAAACGGATTCAAGCTTCCTTTGTAAACACAAGCTCAAAGTAGGATAGTTTTGTGAATAGAACCGAAACTAGCACCTCACTTGGATACAGAAACACCACCAAGTTTAGTACTAGGGCCCTTAACAACTCCTTGGATACAGAAACACCACCAAAGAGAGGTTAAGACTCTTGCTAGATCACCACCCTACCCGGCCAAAGATAGAGATAAGCTAGAAGAGAGTTTGGGAGTTCAAAGGAGCAAAGCTCAACTTCAATCTATTTTCTCAACATGATGGCCGGCCAAAGGGCCTTGGGGGGGCTTAAATACAAAGCTTCCTAGTACAAAACATAGGCCTAGACTACCTTACAAGCTAAACTAGGCAAAAACCTGAAAATCAAAACAACACCAAAAACGGTTAGATTAAACCGTGGCTTGACACATCTTCATTGTTGATCTTGAGGCTTAGGTGTCGACCTTGGGAGCTTGGGAGACTTCAATCAGCAGCTTGGCACTCTAATCAAGTCATTTGCAAGTGGATTAAACCTTGATAAGAGCAAAAAGCACCTCAAAAAGAACAATATGCAGCTGCTGCCTTTACCCGGGTAAAAGGGAGTTTCTTCCCTTAATTTGCTGGTTAATAGCTCCACAAGTGTGTAATTTGGCTGAGGTTTTTTTTGGCCACTTGATAATATTTTTAATATGCTTTCAAGCCATAAAAGTTTCAGTCCAAATGGAGGAGCTTTGGGCGTCCAAACAGACCCATTTCCAGAACTGGGCAGAACTGAAACAGTTTTGAGCACTTGACTTCAACAGCTGATTTGAGGTAGCAAATGACCTCCAAATGACTTGCAATTGGTCTTATTGGAAAGAACACATCTTAAACTTAAAGTTAGGCCTCCTGCATCCCAATCATATCCATTGGAAGGTCATGTAAAAAGGTGTACAAAACCGGGTTTGTTCACAGGCCGAAAACAGGATGAAGGCTGAAAATGACTAAGGCAAACTAGGCATGTTTTTTGCACTTTAGCCATTGATTCTGATTGTTTTGGAGCACCTTGAGGGTAGGTATTCATGGTCATGGATGGATCTCCATCATCCTCCCCTTGTTGAGGAGAATTTGCCCTCAAATTGTACTTGAACTCATGGTGTGAGACCTTTAGAAGTAGCTCTTTAGTGGTGAGGAGTAAGTCCGAATGCTCTCGGTTCTTTTGGGGCTTAATTTTGTGGAGTTGGGATGGGCTTAGGGGGGCAAGGGTGATCCTCTTTCCATCTTTTTGAAAGGTATAAGTATTCAAATAGCCATCATGCATTACCTTTCGGTCAAACAACCATGGCCTTCCCAACAAAAGATGACATGCATCCATGGGGATGATGTCGCACCACAACTCATCTTGGTAACTTTTACCAATGGAAAATGAAATCAAGCACCTCGAATTTACTTGCAATCCTTTACCTTGATTGAGCCATTGGATGTTGTAAGGATGGGGGTGAGCCGAGGCCTGGAGATTGAGTTTCTTCACCATGCTAAGTGAGGCCACGTTCGCACAACTACCACCATCAATAATCACGGAGCACACTTGGCCATGGACCGTGCATCTTGTGTGAAATAGGTCTTTCCTTTGGTCCTCCTTGTCTCCTTCATGGCTACTCAAGGCTCTCCTTAACACAAGTAACTCTCCTTCGTCCGCCTCCTCCACGACCTCCTCCATGAAATACACCTCCTTGTCCTCCTCCTCCTTTTCCTCCTTAGTCGCTTCCCATTCGGCCAAGGAGATGACTCTCCTATTTGGACATTCCGAGGCTATGTGGCCTAGACCTTGACACTTAAAACATCTTCTTTTGTTCAAGGTTGTGGGGTTTGGACGGTTTGGAAGGGTTAGGCTCTTTTGAGGAGCTTGGTTCTTTTGTGTGGTGGGAGGGGTTGGAACCGTGGGTTTAGAAGGTGGGAAAGAGCTCCCCTTGTTGAAAGGTTGGCTCTCGGGAAAGGTTTCGGGAAAGTCTCTTTTGAGGGGTTTGCCTTTCTTTTGTTGTTCAACCTTGTGGGCTAAAACACAAACCTCATCAAGGGTAGTATATTGTTGCAATTCTACCACATGAGCATATTTAGGATCTAACCCCCCCAAATACCTCACTATGGTTTGCTCTTCGGGCTCCCTCAAGTCACACTTGATCAACAACTTCTCAATCTCCCTAGTATACTCCTCAACACTCATGTTACCTTGGACAAGGTTGTGAAGTTGGGAGTAGTTATCTTGTAGGTAAGATGGGGGTAAGAAACGGGCTTTAAGTTTGGCTCTCATTTTCTCCCATGTTCGAATCTTTCCCTTCCCTTGCCTAGCCCTCTTAGCACAAAGGTTGGACCACCAAAGAGAAGCATATTTACGAAGTCTAAGGGCAACAAGTTTTACCTTATTTCCCTCCGAAATCTCCTTGTAATCAAAGATCCTCTCAACGGTTTGCAACCATTCTAAGAACTCATCGGGGTCTAGCTTCCCTTCAAACTCTGGGATTTCCACTCGGATGTCTCCATGGTGTGAGGTTGTTTTCCTTCCTCTTCTCATTCTTCCATAAGCCTCTTCCTCACTTGTTGAGCTCAAGTGTGGGGCTTCTCTTGCTTCTGGCTCGGAGTCAGAGGAGTTAGAAGATCGGGAACTCCTAATCTCCTTGCGCTTTTGCTTCAAAGAATCTCCGAGTTGTCGCCTCAAAAACTCATTTTGACCTTTGATCTCTTCATTTTGCAGCTTCAAGGCCTCATAATTCCTCATGAGGGCCTCAAACTTCTCTTCCATGGTCATACTAGTAGTACCACGTTGAAATATGATGGAACCTCACGGACAGGATGTGGCACGGGCGTGCTTGGTGGCACGGTGTGACCGTGCTGAAGTTCTGGATGTGGGTGAAGATGAAATGTGGCTGGGAAAGGCAAGTGGCACGGTCGTGCTTCTTGGCACGGGGGGACCGTGCTGAAGTTCTGTCCAGTGAAAATGTGGGCATGGTTTTGATGTTTTTGTGGGGGAAATGTGTTTGGGTGTTTGGAAGGGTGTTGGGCAGCAAGCTTAGGCCTAGGGAAGCCTTAGCTCTGATACCAAATATGATGTATCCTCAAGGGGGGGTAGCCAAAGCAAGCCAAATCAGAATGCAAAGAGAACAAACGGATTCAAGCTTCCTTTGTAAACACAAGCTCAAAGTAGGGTAGTTTTGTGAATAGAACCGAAACTAGCACCTCACTTGGATACAGAAACACCACCAAGTTTAGTACTAGGGCCCTTAACAACTCCTTGGATACAGAAACACCACCAAAGAGAGGTTAAGACTCTTGCTAGATCACCACCCTACCCGGCCAAAGATAGAGATAAGCTAGAAGAGAGTTTGGGAGTTCAAAGGAGCAAAGCTCAACTTCAATCTATTTTCTCAACATGATGGCCGGCCAAAAGGCCTTGGGGGGGCTTAAATACAAAGCTTCCTAGTACAAAACATAGGCCCTAGACTACCTTACAAGCTAAACTAGGCAAAAACCTGAAAATCAAAACAACACCAAAAACGGTTAGATTAAACCGTGGCTTGACACATCTTCATTGTTGATCTTGAGGCTTAGGTGTCGACCTTGGGAGCTTGGGAGACCTCAATCAGCAGCTTGGCACTCTAATCAAGTCATTTGCAAGTGGATTAAACCTTGATAAGAGCAAAAAAGCACCTCAAAAAGAACAATATGCAGCTGCTGCCTTTACCCGGGTAAAAGGGAGTTTCTTCCCTTAATTTGCTGGTTAATAGCTCCACAAGTGTGTAATTTGGCTGAGGTTTTTTTTGGCCACTTGATAATATTTTTAATATGCTTTCAAGCCATAAAAGTTTCAGTCCAAATGGAGGAGCTTTGGGCGTCCAAACAGACCCATTTCCAGAACTGGGCAGAACTGAAACAGTTTTGAGCACTTGACTTCAACAGCTGATTTGAGGTAGCAAATGACCTCCAAATGACTTGCAATTGGTCTTATTGGAAAGAACACATCTTAAACTTAAAGTTAGGCCTCCTGCATCCCAATCATATCTATTGGAAGGTCATGTAAAAAGGTGTACAAAACCGGGTTTGTTCGCACGCCGAAAACAGGATGAAGGCTGAAAATGACTAAGGCAAACTAGGCATGTTTTTTGCACTTTAGCCATTGATTCTGATTGTTTTGGAGCACCTTGAGGGTAGGTATTCATGGTCATGGATGGATCTCCATCATGTTTCCTAACAAGTTAGCGACCATTCTTTGTTGGTTATGTTAGATGAAGACACACACACACACACACACACACACACACACACACACATGCTCATGAATGTCATAGCATAAAACAAATGAAATACAAAATTATTAATGATAATATAAATTTAATATCAAAACATCATACACATTCTGACAATGGAATTGAATGGATAGGGCAGGGGATAAACTATTTAAACTTAGTAACTTTTAATCTAATCTATTAAAATTAAACTAATAGTATGTCTAACTTTCATGTCAAGAAATAAGACAAACTTCATTATTATTGTTCATGTTTCTTACATTTATATAGAAAACCTATGCTCAAGGAATTGCCATAAATTTTTTCCATTAAATTAATTGTAATATGTCTTTGATAAATTAAATTACAATCACCTGAAAAACTACTATAACTAACTTTTAGAAAATATTTATACTTTTAAAATTGTTCATTGTAAGAGAAAAATATTAGTTATTGTCGTTGCAATAAAATGATTAACCTTTTTAATATTCATTTATCACTTATGTTTAAAATTATGAATTTAAAAAATTTACGTACTACTAACAGATTAGTATTGCTCTCGAATAGAATTAATAATATAAGATCATACATTCAAATACAGAGAATGTTTTCAAAAATTAAATACAGAATTAACTATAATAGTATGAAGTTAATATCAAAACAACATACACAAACTTAAACTGGAATTGATTGGATAGGGCTGGGGATGTAATATAAGGCACAACATAGACAAAGTGTTTTCCAACAAGTTAGCAACCATTCTTTGTTAGTTATGTTAGATAAAGACATACACATACATATATATATGTATGTGTGTAAATATATATATATATATATATATATATATATATATATATATATATATATATATATATATATATATATATATATATATATATATATATATATATGCGGTAATGAGTGTCATAGCATAAAACAAATGACATACAAAATTAACAATAATAATACAAATTTAATATCAAAACATCATACACATTTTGAAAATGGAATTGAATGGATAGGGTAGCGGATAAACTATTTAAACTTAGTAACTCCTAGTGTAATATATTAAAAATTAAACTAATAGTATTTGTAACTTTGTTATCAAGAAATAACACAAACTTCATTATAATTTTTCAAGTTTTTTAGATAAAGATATGTAGAAAACCTATGCTAAAGGAATTGCCCTCAATTGTTTGCATTAAATTATTAGATAAAGATGCCTTCGATAAATTAAATTAAAAACACCTGAATAACTACTATAATTAACTTTTAGAAAATATTTAAAATTTCTAATACTTTTAACAATGTTCATTATAAGAGAAAAATATTAGTTATTATCGTTAACCTTTTTAATATTCATTTATCACTTATGTTTAAAATTATGAATTTTAAAAATTTATGCACTATTAATAGATTAATATTGCTCTCGAAAAGAATTAACAATACAAGATTATACATTCATACACAAAGAGTGTTTCAAAAAATTAAATACAGAATTAACTATAATAATACGAAGTTAATATCAAAACAATATACACAAACGTAAAATGGAATTGATTGGATAGGGCATGAGATGTAATGTAGGGCATAACATACACAAAGTGTTTTCCAACAAGTTAGCGACCATTCTTTGTTGGTTATGTTAGATAAAGATATATATATATATATATATATATATATATATATATATATATATATATACATACATATATATATATATATATATATATATATATATATATATATCTGATTTGGGCCTACTAATGTGATGGAGATCCATCCATGACCATGAATACCTACCCTCAAGGTGCTCCAAAACAATCAGAATCAATGGCTAAAGTGCAAAAAACATGCCTAGTTTGCCTTAGTCATTTTCAGCCTTCATCCTATTTTCGGCCTGTGAACAAACCCGATTTTGTACACCTTTTTACATGACCTTCCAATGGATATGATTGGGATGCAGGAGGCCTAACTTTAAGTTTAAGATGTGTTCTTTCCAATAAGACCAATTGCAAGTCATTTGGAGGTCATTTGCTGCCTCAAATCAGCTGTTGAAGTCAAGTGCTCAAAACTGTTTTAGTTCTGCCCAGTTCTGGAAATGGGTCTGTTTGGACGCCCAAAGCTCCTCCATTTGGACTGAAACTTTTATGGCTTTAAAGCATATTAAAAATATTATCAAGTGGCCATAAAAAAACTCAGCCAAATTACACACTTGTGGAGCTATTAACCAGCAAATTAAGGGAGAAACTCCCTTTTACCCGGGTAAAGGCAGCAGCTGCATATTGTTCTTTTTGAGGTGCTTTTTGCTCTTATCAAGGTTTAATCCACTTGCAAATGACTTGATTAGAGTGTCAAGCTGCTGATTGAAGTCTCCCAAGCTCCCAAGGTCGACACCTAAGCCTCAAGATCAACAATGAAGATGTGTCAAGCCACGGTTTAATCTAACCGTTTTTGGTGTTGTTTTGATTTTCGGGTTTTGCCTAGTTTAGCTTGTAAGGTAGTCTAGAGCCTATGTTTTGTAGTAGGAAGCTTTGTATTTAAACCCCCCCAAGGCCCTTTGGCCGGCCATCATGTTGAGAAAATAGATTAAAGTTAAGCTTTGCTCCTTTGAACTCCCAAACTCTCTTCTAGCTTATCTCTATCTTTGGCCGGGGAGGGTGGTGATCTAGCAAGAGTCTTAACCTCTCTTTGGTGGTGTTTCTGTATCCAAGGAGTTGTTAAAGGCCCTAGTACTAAACTTGGTGGTGTTTTTGTATCCAAGTGAGGTGCTAGTTTCGGTTCTATTCACAAAACTATCCTACTTTGAGCTTGTGTTTACAAAGGAAGCTTGAATCCGTTTGTTCTCTTTGCATTCTGATTTGGCTTGCTTGGGCTACCCCCCCTTAAGGATACATCATATTTGGTATCAGAGCTAAGGCTTCCCCAGGCCTAAGCTTGCTGCCCAACACCATTCCAAACACCCAAACACATTTCCCCCACAAAACATCAAAACCGTGCCCACATTTTTCACTGGACAGAACTTCAGCACGGTCCCCCCGTGCCAAGAAGCACGACCGTGCCACTTGCCTTTCCCAGCCACATTTCATCTTCACCCACATCCAGAACTTCAACACGGTCACATCGTGCCACCAGGCACGCCCGTGCCACATCCTGTCCGTGAGGTTCCATCATATTTCAACATGAGTACTACTAGTATGACCTTGGAAGAGAAGTTTGAGGCCCTCATGAAGAAGTATGAGGCCTTGAGGCAACAAAACGAAGAGGTCAAAGGTCAAAATGACTACTTGAAGCGACAACTCGGAGAATCCTTGAAGCAAAAGCGCAAGGAGATTAAGAGTTTCCGATCTTCTAACTCCTCCGATTCCGAGCAAGAAATGAGAGCGGCCACACACTCAAGCTCATCAAGTGAAGAAGAGGCCTATGGAAGAATGAGGAGAGGAAGGAAAGCAACCTCACACCATGGAGACATCAAGGTAGAGATCCTGGAGTTCGAAGGGAAGCTTGACCCCGATGAGTTTTTGGAATGGCTTCAAACCGTAGAGAGGATTTTTGACTACAAGGAGATCCCGGAGGAAAAGAAAGTGAAGCTTGTTGCCATTAGACTCCGTAAGTATGCTTCTCTTTGGTGGTCTAATTTATGTGCCAAAAGAGCTAGGCAAGGAAAGGGAAAGATTCGAACATGGGAGAAAATGAGAGCCAAACTTAAAGCCCGTTTCTTACCCCCATCTTACCTACAAGATAACTACTCCCAACTTCACAACCTTGTCCAAGGTAACATGAGTGTTGAGGAGTATACTAGGGAGTTTGAAAAGTTGTTGATCAAGTGTGACTTGAGGGAGCCCGAAGAGCAAACCATAGTGAGGTATTTTGGAGGGTTAGATCCTAAATATGCTCATGTGGTAGAATTGCAACAATATACTACCTTTGATGAAGTGTGTGTCTTAGCCTATAAAGTGGAACAACAAAGAAAATCCAAGCTCCTCAAAAGAGAACCTCTCAAACCCTTTCCCGAGAGCCAACCCTTCAACAAGGGGAGCTCTTCCCAACCTTCTAAACCCACGGTTCCAACCCCTTCCACCACACAAAAGAACCAAGCTCCTCAAAAGAGCCTCACCCTTCCAAACCGTCCAAACCCCACAACCTTGAACACAAAAAGATGTTTTAAGTGTCAAGGTCTAGGCCACATAGCCTCGGAATGTCCAAATAGGAGAGTCATCTCCTTGGCCGAATGGGAAGCGACTAAGGAGGAAAAGGAGGAGGAGGACAAGGAGGTGTATTTCATAGAGGAGGTCGTGGAGGAGGCGGACGAAGGAGAGTTACTTGTGTTAAGGAGAGCCTTGAGTAGCCATAAAGGAGACAAGGAGGACCAACGGGAAGACCTATTTCACACAAGATGCACGGTCCATGGCCAAGTGTGCTCCGTGATTATTGATGGTGGTAGTTGTGCGAACGTGGCCTCACTTAGCATAGTGGAGAAACTCAACCTCCAAGCCTCGGCTCACCCCCATCCTTACAACATCCAATGGCTCAATCAAGGTAAAGGATTGCAAGTAAATTCGAGGTGCTTGATTTCATTTTTCATTGGTAAAAGTTACCAAGATGAGTTGTGGTGCGACATCATCCCCATGGATGCATGTCATCTTTTGTTGGGAAGGCCATGGTTGTTTGACCGAAAGGTGATGCATGATGGCTATTTCAATACTTATACCTTTCCAAAGGATGGAAAGAAGATCACCCTTGCCCCCCTAAGCCCATCCCAACTCCACAAAATTAAGCCCCAAAGGAACCAAGAGCATTCGGGCTTACTCCTCACCACTACAGAGCTACTTCTAAAGGTCTCACACCATGAGTTCAAGGACAATTTGAGGGCAAATTCTCCTCAACAAGGGGAGGATGATGGAGATACATCCATGACCATGAATACCTACCCTCAAGGTGCTCCAAAACAATCAGAATCAATGGCTAAAGTGCAAAAAAACATGCCTAGTTTGCCTTAGTCATTTTCAGCCTTCATCCTGTTTTCGGCCTGTGAACAAACCCGGTTTTGTACACCTTTTTACATGGCCTTCCAATGGATATGATTGGGATGCAGGAGGCCTAACTTTAAGTTTAAGATGTGTTCTTTCCAATAAGACCAGTTGCAAGTCATTTGGAGGCCATTTGCTACCTCAAATCAGCCGTTGAAGTCAAGTGCTCGAAACTGTTTCAGTTCTGCCCGGTTCTGGAAATGGGTCTATTTGGACGCCCAAAGCTCCTCCATTTGGACTGAAACTTTTATGACTTGAAAGTACATTAAAAATATTATCAAGTGGCCGTAAAAAAAACTCGGCCAAATTACACACTGACGGAGCTATTAACCAGCAAAGTAAGGGAAGAAAATCCCTTTTACCCCGGGTACAAACAGCCGACTGTCCTTTTGTCCTTTGAGGTGATTTGCTTCAACCAAAGTACTAATCCACTTGCAAATGACTTGATTAGAGTGCCAAGCTGCTGATTGAGGTCTCCTCAGCTCCCAAGGTCGACACCTAAGCCTCAAGATCAACAATGAAGATGTGTCAAGCCACGGTTTAATCTAACCGTTTTTGGTGTTGTTTGATTTTCAGGTTTTTGCCTAGTTTAGCTTGTAAGGTAGTCTAGGGCCTATGTTTTGTACTAGGAAGCTTTGTATTTAAGCCCCCCAAGGCCCTTTGGCCGGCCATCATGTTGAGAGAATAGATTGAAGTTGAGCTTTGCTCCTTTGAACTCCCAAACTCTCTTCTAGCTTATCTCTATCTTTGGCCGGGTAGGGTGATGATCTAGCAAGAGTCTTAACCTCTCTTTGGTGGTGTTTCTGTATCCAAGGAGTTGTTAAGGGCCCTAGTACTAAACTTGGTGGTGTTTCTCTATCCAAGTGAGGTGCTAGTTTCGGTTCTATTCACAAAACTATCCTACTTTGAGCTTGTGTTTACAAAGGAAGCTTGAATCCGTTTGTTCTCTTTGCATTCTGATTTGGCTTGCTTGGGCTACCCCCCCTTGAGGATACATCACTTAAGATTGATAATTTTATATTTTTGGATTCCTTATGATGTTAGCTTTTAGGTCCAAGCATTTAAAAGCAATCATGTAGAGTCGAAGTCAAGAGATTAAGGCCTTTTGTTCAACCTGCCAGTTGTGGTTCAAAACTGCACGGTAAAATGTTTTAGTAGAAATCTTCTACTTAAACATAATTTAGCCTTGATTTCTTTGTAGGGGGGTTTGTGCACACCCTAAAGAGTCCCCCCATGCCCTGAAATCAAAATCATGCTCACTTTTGATTGGTGGAAACAAGGTCTCAAAACCGGGCTAAAAACTGCCTTGTGAACCCGGTTGAAGCACTACGTGTTTTTCCTTCTCCGAAGGGTTTCCTCAGCTCTCTCCATCCTTGGTTGCTTTAATCACTAGTCAAGCAGCTTGAAAACTCAATGATTTGCTGCTGAAGAAGCCATGGGATGTGTTCTACCAATGAGAGCATAAAGGAAGATTCAGCACCAGCGTTTTCTTTGGACGGCCGAAAAGGAGGTGCACTTTACAGCTACTTTTCTCCACATTTTGCTAGTAAAGCTGCTGAATTAGCTTAATTACAATGTATTAAAGTTAATTACATCATTTGTTTTGCTTTACTTAGAAATCTGGTTGTAATTAGATTAGTTTAAGTAAGCTTGCAATGATTTCATTCTAAGCGCATAGTTAGCAAATTAATACGTTTCCTTCCTAAGGAGGAAACCTCCATGATGTAAGTCTCAAGGGAAAGAAGCAACCCAAGTTACTCACGTCAAGGAATACTAGAAAACAAACAAACACTCACGGCCAGGGGGGGCACGGTCGTGCTTGAAGGCACGGGGGACCGTGCCAACTTGCTGCTTAGCTCGCCTAGGAAGTTCCTTCTTCACGGTTTGAGGTAGTTTTGAAGATTAATGGAAGTTTGATGCAATTAGCTTTGTCATGGTCTTGATTTTGTGTGGAAGTGAGTAAACAAAGGAGTAAAGGAAGTGAGGAAAGAAAAGGAGGATTCAAAACACTAAGAAGATCAAGACGGAGCTCACGGTTTGAGAGGAGAGAAACCAAGAGCTAGCTTAAGAACTTCAAGTGTGTTTAATGAATTTTGGATAGTTCTAAGCTAGATGATTAGATAAGGTACACCACCAATCACTTAGCTTAGGGCCCTTAATCTTGGATTAGGATAAGATACACCACCTAATCAAAGATCAAGACTCACTTGGTCACCACCTTAATCGGCCACAATTAAAGATAAGCAAGTTAAGTGTTTAAGAAATCACAAGACACAAGGTCTTTACTCTCAACTGAATTATCAATTCTATTTCCTTCAAATGAACATATAAGGCTTTTATATGGCCTTAAGAGTACACGAATGAGCTTTCCTTCCAAGGGAGGAAAGTCATTAAGCTTGCTAATCACTACCTAGCACACGGTTTAATCTAATACAAACCAAAGCTGAAAGTTTGTAATACAAAGCACTTAACTTATCTTCCTAAGCCTTTTCCTTTGCATTAAGGAATGTAAATGACTCAATTTCCCAGCTAGGAAGGCAAGAGTGCACGGCTAGCCACCTCAAAAGGACTGAAAAATGCATGTGTTCCATGTCATGCTTGAGTGGTCGAATGAGAGCTTGCAAAATGGTGGTGTTTCACTTGCTCCACGTGTCTCTCTCACAAGTAGCTGAGTGGTGTTTCATCAAGCAGCTCAAAATGACCTAGTTGGCAGTCTTCCACCTTAAGCAAACCCCTTGAAGGAGGAAAACTACTAGGTTAAGTAACCGGGTGTCAGTCAGCCGGTTTCTGCCTCAACTTGCAACGCATGCTTGACACCTCAAATGATGACTAATTGCTACGTTTCTTACATGATTGGAAACCTCAATATGTCTAGTTTGCCCTCCAATTGGAATCGTAGCATTTGGACGTCATTTGCCCCCTGAACAAACCAGAAAACCAAAACCGTGCAATTTGCAGTGCAATCCGGACAGGTTCAAGAGATGAACTGTTTTAAGTAACCAAATGAATTCCAAATGATATGAAACCAATTGGACTTAAAAGCTAACATCCTGAACTTGATAATCATCCAAAAAACGGGCACCAAAATGTGCCTTAGGCCGATGTAATAAGATAACAAAAACCGGGTAAAAATCTGGATGAAAACCCGGGTGCATCACCTTGTGTGTTTTCCATCAAGTGACTCATGGCCGTGACTTTGGAGTTGATTTCTTGATTATTTTGGATCAATGAAACATTATTAGACCTTAAGGATGGACCTCCAGCATTCTCCCCTTGTTGGGAAGATTTGATCCTCAAATCAGAAAGGCAACCATCTGCTTCATAAGGGCTTAAATCAGCAACGTTAAACGTAGCTGATACTCCATAATCTCCTGGTAACTGCACCTTATAAGCATTATTGTTAATCTTCTCCAAAATCTCGAATGGACCATCCGCTCTAGGCATCAATTTAGTTTTCCTTTTGGAAGGAAAATGTTCTTTACGGAGATGAATCCAAACCAAATCACCTGGCTTAAAAAGCTTCTCTCTTTTGTGCTTGTTAGCTTGGGCCGTGCATGAAAGTGTAGTTTTCTCAATCTTGGCCTTTACTAACTCATGCAACTTCTGGATTTCTTCCACCCTAGTAGCGGCATCCGCACTTGGCTTTTGATCTAATGGTCGAGGAACAAGATCAAGTGGACTTAGGGGGTCAATCCCATAGACCACTTTAAAGGGTGATAGACCAGTAGCCTTGCTTGGAGTCCTATTGTAAGCAAACTCAGCATGTGGAAGTAACAGATCCCAAGCTTTGATGTGGGTTTTAATCAGAACCCTTAATAAAGTACCAAGGGTTCGATTAGTAACCTCGGTTTGCCCATCTGTTTGTGGATGACAAGTGGTACTGTATTTGAGTTTGGTACCCAACTTTTTCCACAAAGTAATCCAAAAGTGACTTAGGAACTTGGTATCTCGATCTGAGACGATGGAACAAGGAATTCCATGAAGTCTCATGACCTCCTTGAAATACAGCTCAGCAACATGAGTGGCATCATTAGTCTTGTTGCAGGGAATGAAATGAGCCATCTTTGAAAATCGATCCACGACCACAAAGATAGAATCTTTATTCCTTTGTGTCTTTGGTAAACCAAGTATGAAATCCATACTAACGTCTACCCATGGCAACATAGGAATAGGAAGTGGCGTGTATAATCCCTGAGAGAGCGAATGACTCTTTGCTATTTGACACGTACTGCACCTTCTAATGATGTCTTGAACGTCTTTCTCCATGCCTGGCCAATAATAATGTTCCCTAAGCATGATTAGGGTCTTGTCTTGGCCAAAATGACCAGCTAAAGATCCAGCATGGACTTCTCGAATCAACAACTCACGAGTGCTGCATTTGGGGACACATAACCGAGCACCTTTAAAGAGAAACTCTTCTTGAATTAAGAAATCCCCTTTGGGATGTTTAGTACACTCAGAGTATAACACCCTAAAATATTCATCATCCTGGTATAAAGCCTTTAGATGCTCAAATCCAAGGATACAAGCATCTAACTGGAACATCAATAGATAACGCCGAGAAAGGGCATCGGCGCCTTGATTTAACTTGCCGGACTTATGCTTGACAGTAAAGTGAAAGGACTGCAGGAACTCAACCCATTTAGCATGGCGTGAGTTTAACTTATGTTGGCCTTGAATATACTTCAAAGCCTCGTGATCTGAGTGAAGAATGAACTCACTGGCAATCAAATAATGGTTCCAATGTTCTAGGCATCGAACGATGGCATAGAACTCCTTGTCATAAGTTGAATATCTCTTCCTAGTATCACATAACTTCTCACTGAAGAAGGCCAAAGGGCGTCCTTCTTGAGTAAGAATGCCTCCAATACCAACTCCAGAAGCATCGCATTCAACTTCAAAGACCTTCTCAAAACATGGTAGAGCTAAAACCGGGGCTTGAGTTAGCCTCTCTTTCACTTCTTCAAAGGCTGCTTGGGCTTTAGGATTCCAAGTGAACGAGGAACCCTTAAGAACTTCAGTCATAGGAGCTAGAATAGTGCTGAAATTGCGTATGAATCTCCTATAGAAAAAAGCCAAGCCATGAAAGCTTCGAACATCATGAATACTTTTAGGAACAGGCCAAGTCCGAATAGCCTCAATCTTGCTTTCATCCGCCTTAATACCATTTTCAGAAACAATATAACCTAAGAAGGTAACCTCATGAGTAAAGAAGGTACACTTCTTTAGGTTCCCAAATAGCTTCTCCTTTTCAAGAATGAGCATCACCTGAGTTAAGTAATCTTGATGTTCTTGCTCATTCTTACTGAACACCAATATATCATCGAAGTAAACGACCACAAATTTGCCCAAGTATGGCCGAAATACTTGATTTATCAACCTCATAAACGTACTAGGGGCATTGGAAAGACCGAAAGGTATGACTAACCATTCATATAACCCGCCCTTAGTCTTGAAAGCAGTTTTCCACTCATCGCCCTCCCTAATACGAATCTGATAATAACCACTCCTTAAATCAATCTTGCTAAACACCTTAGAGCCATGTAACTCATCCAACATATCTTCAAGCATAGGTATAGGGTACCTATACTTGATAGTGATCTTGTTTATGGCCCTACTGTCAACACACATCCTCATACTACCATCCTTTTTTGGAACCAAAAGAGCAGGGACAGCATACGGACTTAAGGATTCTCGTACCAATCCCTTGAATATCAGTTCTTCAACTTGACGCTGAATCTCTTGAGTTTCTTTGGGATTTGTCCTATAGGCTGGTTTATTAGGTAGAATGGATCCTGGGATAAGGTCAATATGATGTTGAATATCACGCTTTGGGGGTAAACCCGAAGGTATCTCATCTGGAAATAGGTGACTGAACTGATTTAATATGACCTTGGCTATGGGATGGGATGGAAGTGGTGTTTCTGGCTCATCTTGTACTTGTAATATCCACTCTTTCAAGGCCTTGAACTCATGTTGAGAAGCCTTTAAAAATGGTTTAACATATGTCAAAAGCAAGTCAGATTGATTTTGGCTTTTTTGTGGTTTCATTTTGTGGAGTTCGGATGGTGACATAGGATTTAGGGTAATCTTCTTGCCATTTTTGGTAAAAGAATAAGTATTAAGATAACCATTATGCATAACCTTCCTGTCATACATCCATGGCCGTCCTAACAGAATATGACAAGCATCCATGGGGATAACATCACACCAAAGTTCATCTTGGTAGTTCTTACCAAGAGAGAATGATATCAAGCAACGAGAGTTAACTTGTAATCCCTTGCCTTGATTTAACCATTGAATGTTGTATGGGTGTGGGTGTGCCGTGGACTGAAGATTCAGTTTCTCAATCATGCTTAACGAAACAACGTTGGCACAACTTCCTCCATCGATGATTAACGAGCACACTTTGCCTTGGACTGTACACCGTGAGTGAAAGATGTTCTCACGTTGTTCATCCTTAGCAACTCGTTGATTGCTCAATACCCTTCGAATTCCTAGCATCTCACCTTCATCTGCGTTTTCCACAAACTCCTCCTGATCATCTTCATGATCGCTCTCAGCATCTTCTTCCTTTTCTTCTTCTTTCTCCTCGGCAAATTCTCCCTCTATGGCTTCCCATTCAGCTAAGGTGACTACCTTTCGACTAGGACAATCAGAAGCAATATATCCTAAGCCTCGGCACTTGTAACACCTTCTTTGGCTTACAGGGTATGGGTTTAGACGTTGGGGGTTTGGTGGTGGTGGCCTTTGAGGAGCTTGGTTCTTTTGTGGGTTAGATGGGAAAGGGGCAGATGATTTAGGCTGAGGTGTGGTACTCCCCTTGTTTAAGGGTTGCCCACAGTTTGGTGTAAAATAGGGCTTGAATGAATCACGAACATTCATCCTAGACTTTCTTTGTTGCTCCACCTTGTGTGCTAGGACACACACTTCGTCAAAGGTGGCATAAGCTTGCAACTCAACCACGTTGGCTGTCCTAGGATCAAGCCCTCCTAGGTAACAAACCATGGTCTGCTCTTCAGGCTCATGAATGTCATATTTGATCATGAGTTTCTCAAACTCACGAGTATATTCTTCAACACTCATCTTGCCTTGATTCAAATGATGAAAGAGCATATATTGATCTTGGACATACGTAGAAGGCAAAAATCGTGCCTTCATCTTGGCTTTCATTTTGTCCCAAGTAGCAATCTTACTCTTCCTTTCTCTAGTTCTCTTAGCATTAAGGTTTGTCCACCATAAGGAGGCATATTTCCTTAGTCTAAGAGCAACTATTTTGACTTTCTTATCCTCTGGGATCTCCTTGAACTCAAAGATACGTTCCACTGTTTGTAACCATTCAATGAACTCATCAGGATCTAGCTTACCCTCGAACTCAGGAATGTCGACCTTGATCTCATTAGAGTTAAAAGTAGGCCATGCTCTTCTTTGTATTTTTTCAAATGGCACTTCCTCTTCAGATAACGCATTGCTAGCTTCCTCTTCATAGCCATAATCTGTTCCAATCCGAATGCTTGGTGATTCTTGAAGTTTTTGCTTTTATTTCATGTGGTTTCCAAGCTGTTTCCTCAAGTACTCATTTCGAGCCTTAAGTTCTTGATTACTCACACTTAGTTCTTGCATTTGCTTGGAAAGAACCTCAAGTTTTTCTTCCACAGACATGCTAGTACTCATTGTGATCGCAGGAATGAACGGTTTGTGCTTGACTGTTGATGTATCCTCAAGGGAAAGCCAAGAGGATGGGAAAATTGTAAGAAAAGTGCTAGAAGTTCAAGGCAACTTTGAAACCACAAACTCACCTTAGACTTGGATAAGCAACCGGAACTAATACCAACCTTGGATACAGAAACACCACCAAGGAAAGATGTTAGGGCCCTTAACCACCCCTTGGATACAGAAACACCACCAAGAAGGAGTTAAGACTCTTGTTAGATCACCACTCAACCCGGCCAATGGAAGAGATAAGCTAGAAGAGAGTTTGAGAGTTCAAAGGAGCAAAGCTCAACTTTATTTCATACAAAATGCTTGAGTGGCCGGCCAAAGGGCCTTGGGGGAATTTAATACAAAGCTTTCAAGTAAAAACATAGGCCTTAGGTTGCACTACAAGCTAAACTAGGCAAAAATACAAAGATCAAATCAAAGCATAAAAGGATAGATGAATCCTCCACTTGACACCTCTTCATTGCTAATCTTGAGGATGATGTGTCGACTTTGGGGCCAATGGAAGCTTCTTTGCTGCTAAGTACTCTTCATGATGGCTCTTGCAAGTGGCTACGCATAGATTAGAGCAACAATCACCTCACTCTTCTCTCCTTGTACCCGGCTGCCCATTTTCCGGTTAAAAGGGTGTTTTGTGCCTTGTTTTGGTGGTTAATAGCTCCTCATGTGTGTAATTTGGCTGAGGTTTTTTATGGCCATTTGATAATATTTTTAAAATACTTTCAAACCATAAAAGTTTCAGGTCAAATGGAGGAGAAATGGGCCACCAAACAGCTCCTTGTTTCAGCCATGTCCAGTTCAGCGCCAGGAAGCAGCACTTGACTTTGCTTGAGGTTTTGAGGTATCAAATGAACTCCAAATGACTTGCAAGAGATCTTGATGGAAAGAGCACATCTTGAACTTAAACTTAGGCTTCCTGCAACCCCGTTTCAGCCTTGGGAAGGCTAGGAAATCAGGTGCACAAAACTGGGTTTGTGCACGCCTGAAATTCCAGTTTTGACAAAAAAGTTCTCTTGTGTTCCTAGGCTGATTTCTTGCACTTTGGACGTGGAACTTGGACTCTTTGGGCTTCCTTGTGGGTCATGACCACTAGGGGATGGACCTCCATCATCCTCCCCTTGTTGAAGAGAATTTGCCCTCAAATTGATAAGGTTGTCATCCTCCTCATAAGGGCTAAGGTCGGCCACATTGAAGGTGGCCGACACGCCATATTCACCGGGCAAATTGATCTTGTAGGCATTGTCGTTGATGCGTTCTAGCACTTCAAAGGGACCGTCGGCTCTTGGCATCAACTTGCCCTTCCTTTTAGAGGGAAACCTTTCCTTTCTCAAGTGAACCCATACCAAATCACCGGGGTGAAACACCATCTTCTTCCTATGCTTGTTGGCACGGTCCTTGTAGGAGGCATTGGCCTTCTCTATCTTTACCCTCACGGTCTCATGGAGCTTTTGGATCTCTTCAACTCGCTTGCTAGCCTCCATGTGAGGCTTCTCATTCATCTCCCTTGGAACAAGATCAAGGGGACTCAAAGGGTCCAACCCATAAACTACCTTGAATGGGGACATACCCGTGGCCTTGCTAGGTGGTTTGTTGAAAGCGAACTCGGCATGAGGCAAGGCTAAGTCCCAAGCTTTGAGGTTGGACTTTACTAGCACTCTTAGAAGGCTTCCCAAGTTCCGGTTGGTGACTTCGGTTTGCCCATCCGTTTGAGGGTGGCATGAAGTGCTATACTTGAGCTTGGTTCCCATCTTCTTCCAAAGGGTCACCCAAAAATGGCTAAGGAACTTGGTATCCCTATCCGAAACAATGGATCTAGGGATGCCATGTAGTCTCATTATCTCCTTGAAGTATAACTCGACAATGTGGGTGGCATCATTGGTCTTGGTACAAGGTATGAAATGGGCCACCTTAGAAAAACGATCAACAACAACAAAGATCGAATCTTTACCCCTTTGTGTCCTTGGAAGGCCAAGGATGAAGTCCATGCTTACATCTTCCCAAGGATGGTTGGGAGTGGGTAGGGGTGTGTAAAGACCGTGGGGTAGGAGGTGACTTTTGGCAACTTGGCAAGTTGCACGTCTCTTCAACACATCTTGGACATCTTTGCTCATACTCGGCCAATAATAATGTTCCCTTAACATCATAAGGGTCTTGTTTTCTCCAAAGTAACCGGCAAGAGATCCTCCATGGACCTCACGTATGAGTAACTCTCTTGTGCCACACTTAGGCACACACAATCTCGATCCCTTGAATAAAAATCCATCTTGGACAAGGAAGTCACCTTTGGGATGTCGAAGGCACTCCTTGTAGAGCTCTCCCAAATCTTCATCATTCTCATAGAGGGGCTTCAAATGCTCAAAACCAAGAATGCAAGCATCAAGTTGGAATAGCAATAAGTGCCTCCTTGACAAGGCATCGGCTCCTTGGTTGAGCTTTCCGGACTTATGCTTGATGGGGAAGTTGAAAGATTGGAGGAACTCCACCCACTTGGCATGCCGTGAGTTAAGTTTATGTTGCCCTTGAATGTATTTCAAGGCTTCATGATCGGAGTGCAAGATGAACTCACTAGCCACCAAGTAATGATTCCAATGCTCAAGGCACCTTACTATTGCATAGAACTCCTTATCATAAGTGGAGTACTTTCTCCTTGAGTCACAAAGCTTCTCACTAAAGAAGGCTAAGGGCTGCCCTTCTTGAGTGAGGACTCCTCCAATGCCAACTCCCGAGGCATCACACTCTACCTCAAACACTTTATCAAAGCATGGCAAGGCAAGAACCGGTGCTTGGGTGAGTTTGGACTTGATGGTTTCAAAGGCTTCTTGAGCCTTGGGAGTCAACTTGAACGATGCACCTTTGATAACCTCGGTCATAGGGGCCATAATGGTACTAAAGTTTCTAATGAACCGCCTATAGAATGAGGCAAGCCCATGGAAACTTCGCACATCATGAATACTCTTGGGGGTTGGCCAAGACCGAATTGCTTTCCACTTTACTCTCATCAACTTTGATGCCTTCACTTGTGACAATGTAACCAAGGAAGGTGACCTCATGAGTGAAAAATGCACACTTCTTGAGGTTACCATAGAGCTTTTCCTTCTCTAGAACCTTCATGACTTGTGTGAGATGTTGAAGGTGCTCTTCTTCATTCTTGCTATAGATGAGGATGTCATCAAAATACACCACAACGAATTTGCCAATGAAGGGCCGGAACACTTGATTCATGAGCCGCATGAAGGTACTTGGAGCATTTGACAATCTGAATGGCATGACTAGCCACTCATACAAGCCTCCTTTGGTTTTGAAGGCCGTTTTCCATTCATCTCCCTCTCTAATGCGGATTTGGTAGTAATCACTTCTTAAATCCACCTTAGAGAACACACTAGAACCATATAACTCATCAAGCATATCCTCAAGGCGGGGAATTGGATATCTATCCTTGATGGTTATCTTGTTGATTGCTCGACTATCAACGCACATACGCATGCTCCCATCTTTCTTTGGCACAAGGAGGGCCGGAACCGCACAAGGGCTCAAGCTCTCTCTAATCAACCCCTTATCCATAGGCTCATCAACTTGCCTTTGGATTTCCATGGTTTCTTTGGGGTTTGTCCGATAAGCCGGTTTGTTTGGGAGAATGGAACCGGGTATGAGGTCTATGTGGTGTTGGATGGTTCTTTGTGGTGGTAAGCCGGGAGGTGTTTCCTCGGGAAAGACATGGCTAAAGTGTTCAAGGAGGGAAAGGGCTAGGGGGTGTGATGGAGTGGAGGTTTCGGATTCTTCAAGGGTGGCTAGGATCCACTCCTTGAAGGCCTTGAATTCATGGTGAGAAGCCTTAAGGAGAGGCTCACTTACGGCTAGAAGCATGGTCATGGCTTGGTTGGGGCTTACTTTTGTGGAGTTGGGAAGGGCTTAATGGGGCAAGGGTGATCTTTTTCCCATCTTTGTGGAAGGTGTAGGTGTTTAGATAGCCATCATGAATGACCTTCCGATCAAACAACCAAGGTCTCCGCAACAAAAGGTGACATGCATCCATGGGGATGATATCACACCACAATTCATCATGATAGTGCTTCCCAATTGAAAATGAAATCAGGCATCTTGAATTAACTTGCAACCCCTTACCTTGATTTAGCCATTGGATATTGTAGGGGTGAGGATGAACTGAAGCTTGAAGGCCAAGCTTCTCCACCATAGTCACGGAAGCCACATTTGCACAACTCCCACCATCAATGATGAGGGAACACACTTTGCTTTGAATGGTGCAACATGTATGGAAAATGTTCTCCCTTTGTTCTTCATGCTCTCCTCTTTTGGTACTCAAAGCTCTCCTCAATACAAGTAACTCTCCTTCATCCGCTTCCTCAATCACTTCCTCTCGTTCCTCCATGTAATACACACCTTCTCTTTCTTCCTCCTCTTCTCCCTCTTCTTCTCTTCTCTCATCCCACTCGGCCAAGGTGATACCCCTCCTATTTGGACACTCCGAAGCAATGTGCCCAAGACCTTGACACTTGAAACATCTCCTTTGGTCATTTGGCTTAGGGTTGGGACGGTTTTGGGAAGGTGGAGTCTTTTGTGGGGCTTGGTTCTTTTGTGGAGGTGAGGGTGTAGTAACCGTGGGTTTGGGAGTTGGATAAGAGCTCCCCTTGTTGAAAGGTTGGCTCTTGGGAAAGGGTTTGGGAGGTTCTCTTTTGTAGAGCTTGGATTTCCTTTGTTGTTCAACTTTGTGGGCTAAGACACACACCTCATCAAAAGTGGTGTATTGTTGCAATTCCACCACATGGGCATACCCAGGATCTAACCCACCCAAATATTTCACTATGGTTTGCTCTTCGGGCTCTCTCAAGTCACACTTGATTAACAACTTCTTAAATTCCCTAGTGTACTCCTCAACACTCAAGTTCCCCTGGGTGAGATTGTGAAGTTGGGAATAATTGTCTTGTAGGTAAGATGGGGGTAGGAAACGGGCTTTGAGTTTGGTTTTCATCTTTTCCCATGTTCGAATCTTTCCTTTCCCTTGCCTAACTCTCTTAGCACACAGGTTGGACCACCAAAGAGAAGCATATTTACGAAGTTTAAGGGCCACAAGTTTTACCTTATTTCCCTCGGAAATCTCTTTGTAGTCAAAGATTCTCTCAACGGTTTGCATCCATTCCGAGAACTCATCGGGGTCTAGCTTCCCTTCAAATTCTGGAATCTCCACTCGAATGTCTCCTTGGTGAGAGGTTGTCCGCCTTCCTCTTCTTGATCTTCTATAAGCCTCCTCTTCACTTGACGAGCTCAAGTGTGGGGCTTCTCTTGCTTCCGGCTCGGAGTCGGAGGAGTTAGAAGATCGGGAACTTCTAATCTCCTTTCGCTTTTGCTTCAAGGAGTCTCCAAGTTGTCGCCTCAAATACTCGTTCTGACCTTTGATCTCTTCATTCTGTAGCTTCAAGGCCTCATAATTCCTCATGAGACCCTCAAACTTTTCCTCCATGGTCATGCTAGTAGTGCTTGTGTTGAAATAAGCAGGAACTTCACGGCCTGAATGTGGCACGGGCGTGCTGTGAGGCACGGGGCGGCCGTGCCCTGGTTCTGGACGGGAGTGAAGTTGAGATGTTGCTGGAAAAGGGATGGCACGGTCGTGCGACATGGCACGGGGTGACCGTGCTGAAGTACTGGGTGTGGATGAAAAAGGAAGTGTGGCTGGAATGTGAAGGTGGCACGGTCGTGCTCTTTGGCACGGGCTGACCGTGCCGATTTTCTGGATGGTGAAAAACCGTGGAGCACGGTTTGGTGTTTTTTGAGGGGGAATGTGTTTGGGGTGTTTGGAAGGGTGCTGGGCAGCAAGCTTGGGCCTAGGGAAGCCTTAGCTCTGATACCAAATATGATGTATCCTCAAGGGAAAGCCACGAGGATGGGAAAATTGTAAGAAAAGTGCTAGAAGTTCAAGGCAACTTTGAAACCACAAACTCACCTTAGACTTGGATAAGCAACCGGAACTAACACCACCTTGGATACAGAAACACCACCAATGATGGAAATCCCGCCATCCCTTTTGTTAAAAACGAATCAAATCAATTAGGTAATCTTATTATGCTGGTTTAAGGATGAATAAATCATCCAAGTTTTGATTAAACATTGAAACTGCAGGGCAAGGGTTAAATCCAGTAGCTAACCCACTTTTGTGTGCTTAATTCATCAAGCATCCTCAAGGTTTAAGTCTAATATTTTTCTATGGATTTGAAGTTCAAGAAATCAGCTTTACAGCAAAACAAGTTTCATCCAATTTGGACTTCATTTGCCCATTCAAATTAGCAATTAAACCTAAGGTGTCCAAACTGCCCAGCAGGACCAGATTATGCATGGTTTTGGTTACTTCATAACTCAAGCTATATGATGGCTTAAGTCTTGGAATTATACATTTTTGGAATCCTCATGATGTCTACTTTCAGGTCCAAGCATTATTTTTCAATCATACCCACAAGAGGATGAGAGATCAAGGACTTTTTCCAAACCGGTCAGATTAAGCTCTAATCTGCGCGGTAAAATGTTTAAGTCTGATTACCTTACTTAAACATGTCACAACCTTGATTTCTTTGTGGGGGGGGTTTATACACATCCCAAAGTGAACCCCCATGGCCTGAAAACCGAATCATCATCACTTTTGCTAAGCCTAATCCTAGTCCCAAAACCGGCCAGAAACTATCCTTGAACCCGGTTTGCTGTCCCGGTTTATTTTTGCCTTCACCGGCGGGTTTCCTTCAACTCAGCAGATTTGGCACACTCTTCAAAGCTTGGTACACATCCCTAGGCATCAATGATGGGCTGCAAGACCTTGGGAAGGTCGGACCAATGAGGAACAAGCAGCAAAAAGAGTGTCTCTTGCATACTAGTGGCTATACAAAAGGCAAGGGCTACTTTACGGCTAACCAGTGGGAGCTCAGCAAAATCTCAGCATGTATTAAGCTTAGTTTAAGAATAGATTGATGTATAATGAACATTAGTAATGTTTTACTTTATGTTTAAGATATATTAGAATAGTTTAAGGAAGCTTGTAATCTAGTTTAGCACAAATCAGCTTGTATTAGTTCTTAATACGTTTCCTCACTAGGAGGGAAAGGTCAAGGTGCTTGTGTGTGTGCTTGCTTGCTAGCTTAGCTCTATTTAAAGAGCTTGCACGCCCCCTTGTAACATATACTAGATTTGAATCAAACTCAAAGTTGAGAGCATTGTGCTTTCGGTGCTTAGGCACACTCCAAACACTTAGCTTGCTTATCCTTAATTTTGGCCGATTACGATGGTGTTCAAGTGAAGTCTTAAACTTGATTAAGTGGTGATATCTGTATCTTAATCATAGTTTAAGGGCCCTAAACTTGAGTTTGGTTGTGTTTCTGTATCCATTCTTCAAGTTTAGTTCTATCTCATTTGGTGTTATACTCAAGGATTCAAAGAGAGCTAAAGTGAGTTTTGCTAGCTTTAATTTGGAGTTAGTGAATTCTTATCTTTAATTCTCCTTCATTCCATACATTTACAAACCTTCATTCATCCATTACCATGCTGACGCAAGGCTAAGGATAGCCCCTTTGGCTTAGCTTTCCACACAAACACAAAGCCAAACTCAAACCGTGAAACACCACAAAACCGGCCATGCTTGGCAGTGATATGGCATGGCCATACCGTGCCTAAGTGCACGACCGTGCCACCCTTGCCGTGTGGTTTTTTCCTTGTTTGCTTCGTGTTTAGCTTGGTTATCTTCTACCCTTCATATGTCCAACACAATCCCCTTGAAGATATCTCAAAGTTCCCTTTTGATTTTTACTTAGAATCCCTTGATTCTATGTTCCATTCCTCCCTCACATGTTTGATGCTTCACAACCATCATATTATGTGTCCACTTTCCTTGGTTTTCCCTTGATTGTATCTACCTTTGGTTTGTAAGGTTTCACTCTTAATTTGAGTTTTAGCTTGAACCATCGGCAGGTACATCAACCAAGGAAAGATGTTAGGGCCCTTAACCACCCCTTGGATACAGAAACACCACCAAGAAGGAGTTAAAACTCTTGCTAGATCACCACTCAACCCGGCCAAAGGAAGAGATAAGCTAGAAGAGAGTTTGAGAGTTCAAAGGAGCAAAGCTCAACTTCATTTCATACAAATGCTTGAGTGGCCGGCCAAAGGGCCTTGGGGGGGGTTTAATACAAAGCTTTCAAGTAAAAACATAGGCCTTAGGTTGCACTACAAGCTAAACTAGGCAAAAATACAAAGATCAAATCAAAGCATAAAAGGATAGATGCATCCTCCACTTGACACCTCTTCATTGCTAATCTTAAGGATGATGTGTCGACTTTGAGGCCAATGGAAGCTTCTTTGCTGCTAAGTACGCTTCATGATGGCTCTTGCAAGTGGCTAAGCATAGATTAGAGCAACAATCACCTCACTCTTCTCTCCTTGTACCCGGCTGCCCATTATCCGGTTAAAAGGGTGTTTTGTGCCTTGTTTTGGTGGTTAATAGCTCCTCATGTGTGTAATTTGGCTGAGGTTTTTTATGGCCATTTGATAATATTTTTAAAGTACTTCCAAACCATAAAAGTTTCAGATCAAATGGAGGAGAAATGGGCCACCAAACAGCTCCTTGTTTCAGCCATGTCCAGTTCAATGCCAGGAAGCAGCACTTGACTTTGCTTGAGGTTTTGAGGTATCAAATGAACTCCAAATGACTTGCAAGAGGTCTTGATGGAAAGAGCACATCTTGAACTTAAACTTAGGCTTCCTGCAACCCCATTCAGCCTTGGGAAGGTTAGGAAATCAGGTGCACAAAACCGGGTTTGTGCACGCCTGAAATTCCAGTTTTGACAAAAAAGTTCTCTTGTGTTCCTAGGCTGATTTCTTGCACTTTGGACGTGGAACTTGGACTCTTTGGGCTTCCTTGTGGGTCATGGGTCATGCTAGGGGATGGACCTCCATCAACTGTGTTTGAAATGATTTCAGAGCTAAGCTGGGAATGGCGTGGGGTTCAGGCAAGGAACTGAACTTGCTCTGATACCAAAATTGATGTAAGTCTCAAGGGAAAGAAGCAACCCAAGTTACTCACGTCAAGGAATACTAGAAAACAAACAAACACTCACGGCCAGGGGGGGCACGGTCATGCTTGAAGGCACGGGGGCACCGTGCCAACTTGCTGCCTAGCTCGCCTAGGAAGTTCCTTCTTCACGGTTTGAGGTAGTTTTGAAGATTAATGGAAGTTTGATGCAATTAGCTTTGTCATGGTCTTGATTTTGTGTGGAAGTGAGTAAACAAAGGAGTAAAGGAAGTGAGGAAAGAAAAGGAGGATTCAAAACACTAAGAAGATCAAGAGGGAGCTCACGGTTTGAGAGGAGAGAAACCAAGAGCTAGCTTAAGAACTTCAAGTGTGTTTAATGAATTTTGGATAGTTCTAAGCTAGATGATTAGATAAGATACACCACTAATCACTTAGCTTAGGGCCCTTAATCTTGGATTAGGATAAGATACACCACCTAATCAAAGATCAAGACTCACTTGGTCACCACCTTAATCGGCCACAATTAAGGATAAGCAAGTTAAGTGTTTAAGAAATCACAAGACACAAGGTCTTTACTCTCAACTGAATTATCAATTCTATTTCCTTCAAATGAACATATAAGGCTTTTATATGGCCTTAAGAGTACACGAATGAGCTTTCCTTCCAAGGGAGGAAAGTCATTAAGCTTGCTAATCACTACCTAGCACACGGTTCAATCTAATACAAACTAAAGACGAAAGTTTATATCACAAAGCACTTAATTTATCTTCCTAAGCCTTTTCCTTTGCACTAAGGAATGTAAATGACTCAATTTCCCAGCTAGGAAGGCAAGAGTGCACGGCTAGCCACCTCAAAAGGACTGAAAAATGCATGTGTGCCATGTCATGCTTGAGTGGTCAAATGAGAGCTTGCAAAATGGTGGTGTTTCACTTGCTCCACGTGTCTCTCTCACAAGTAGCTAAGTGGTGTTTCATCAAGCAGCTCAAAATGACCTAGTTGGCAGTCTTCCACCTTAAGCAAACCTGATGGAGATCCCTCCATGCCATTTGACTTAAAGAATCAAATCAAGGCTAGGTAATTTTATTTTGGTGATTAAAGGATGAATGATTCATCCTAGTTTTGTTTAAGGACCTAAAACAGCAGGTCAGGTTTGTTTTCATAGCAAACCCAGTTTTCGAGAGGTTAATTACGTCAAACCCTTTAAGGTTTAAGTCCAATATTTTGCATTGGGATTAAAGTTCAAGAAGTCAGCTTTGCAGCAAAAATAGTTTCATCCCATTTGGACTTCATTTGCCCTCTCAAATTGGCTAATAAACCCAAGCTATACAAACTGCCAGTTCAGACAGATTGTACCCGATTTTTGGGTATGTATTTAGACAAACTTAATGGTGGTTTAAATCTTGGATTTTTACCTTCTTAGAATCCTCAAGATGTCCCCTTTCAAGCCCCAGCATTACTTTTCCATCATTCCACTCGAAGAAAGGGAGAACAAGATGTTTTGCCAAACCGACCAGATTAGCACCTAATCTGCACGGTTTAATGTTTTAGCTTGAAGGCCCCACTTAAACTTTGTTTAACCTTAATTTCTTGGTTGGGGGGGATTATACACATCCTAAACTTTCCTCCCATGGTCTAAAAACAGAATCATACTCACTTTTGCTAGGGTTAAACTCAGTCACAAAACCGGTCAGTTTCTGTCCAAAGAACCCGGTTTGACAATCCGGTTTGTTTTTGCCCTCACCGGTGGGTTTGCTTCACTTCAGCTGATATGGCACGTCCTCCAAGGCTGGGCACACGTCCCAAGGCTTCAATGAGCAGCTGCTACCTTGAAAAGAACAGCTAATAAGAGAAGAGAGACAAAGAAAGATGTTCCTTGCTTCCCATTGGCCAGCCGTAAAGTGGCTTGTGCTTTTCTGCTGAAGCATGTGCATTCTTGCTGAGTTTCCAGCTGCTTGGGCTTAAGTACAAGTCAATTAAAGTTGTAATAACTATTAGTCTTGCTTTCCTTGTTGTTTCAAATATGTTAGACTAGTTTAAGCAAGCATGTATTTTATATTAGCACAAATCAGCTTGTTTTGCTCTTAATAGCTTTCCTCCTTAGGAGGGAAAGGTGAGGTGTGTGCTTGTATGGCTGCTAGTTTGCTTATTTAAAGGCACACAACCCCCCTTGTAATATATCAGATTTGAATCAAACTCAAAGTTGAGAGCATTGTGCTTTCGGTGCTTAGGCACACTCCAAACACTTAGCTTGCTTATCCTTAATTTTGGCCGATTAAGGTGGTGTTCAAGTGAAGTCTTAAACTTGATTAAGTGGTGATATCTGTATCTTAATCATAGTTTAAGGGCCCTAAACTTGAGTTTGGTGGTGTTTCTGTATCCATTCTTCAAGTTTAGTTCTATCTCATTTGGTGTTATACTCAAGGATTCAAAGAGAGCTAAAGTGAGTTTGCTAGCTTTAATTTGGAGTTAGTGAATCTTAACTTTGCTTCTCTCCCACTTTCTCTCATTTACAAGCCACTCACATATCCATCCCCATGCTTATTCAAGGCTTAGACTACCTCTAATAGTCTAGCTTCCATCACAAACCTCAAACCATACTCAACCGTGCAAAAGTGAGAAACATGGTGTCACAAACCAGAAAAGTGGCACGGCCTGCCCGTGCCTAAAGGCACGACCGTGCCACACCTAATCCGTGTGGTTTTCACTTGATTGCTTCATATTCTTGGTAGCTTGTAACTTGGTTCCACTCACCCTTTGAGATATACATCAAAGTACATCAAACTTCCTTTGATTTTCACTTAGAATCCCTTGATTCTAAGTTCCATTCCTCCCTCACATGTTTGATGCTTCACAACCATCATATTATGTGTCCACTTTCCTTGGTTTTCCCTTGATTGTATCTACCTTTGGTTTGTAAGCTTTCACTCTTAATTTGAGTATTAGCCTAGACCCTCGGCAGGTACATCATATTTGGTATCAGAGCTGAGTTTCATCTTTGGCCTGATTGAACCCACACCATCCACACTCCCTTCTTTTCCATTTTTCAAACACAAACATGAGTACTAGTGTGAGCATGGAAGAAAAGCTTGATGCTATTTTGAAGAGTAACTATGAGATTACTTCCTCTAATCAAGAACTTAAAGCTCAGAATGAGTACCTACGCAAGCAATTGGGTACTTTTCTTAAGCAAAAGCAGAAGATGAATGAGGAGTCGTCCTATTCTGCATCAAGGAGGCAAGATCCCGAAGCTGGCTATGCTCTTGATGTTTCAAGCGATGAAGAACCACTCAGAAGACCACGGCAAGAGCAAAGAGGACAAGATAACTCTAATGACTTTAGAGTTGAAATTCCAGAATTTGAAGGCAAGCTTGATCCTGAAGATTTCTTGGATTGGTTACACACAGTTGAGAGAGTCTTTGAGTACAAGGACATCCCCGAAGACAAAAAGGTGAAGCTGATTGCTTTAAGGCTTCGTAAGTACGCTTCTCTTTGGTGGACTAACTTGTGTGCCAAAAGAGTAAGAGAAAGGAAGTCCAAAATCAGAACTTGGGAGAAGATGAAATCAAAGCTCAAGGCTAGATTTCTTCCTTCTACGTATGTTCAAGATTGTTACTCACAACTCCACCATTTGAACCAAGGTAATTTGAGTGTAGAAGAATACACTCGAGAGTTTGAAAAGCTTGTGATTAAGTGTGATTTGCATGAACCTGAAGAGCAAACAATTGTTAGATACTTGGGAGGTCTTGACCTTAGGTATGCTAATATTGTTGATTTGCAAGCTTACACTTGTTTTGATGAAGTATGTGTGCTAGCTCACAAGGTTGAGCAGCAAAAGAAGAGCAAACCGCCCTCACGGCATGAAGTCCCAAAACCCTCACATGAACAAACCTTAAACAAGGGGAGTTCATCTTATGCTCCTAAACCCATGGCATCCCTTTCCCCTTCTCCACAAAAAGACCAAACTCCACAAAAGGGCCTATCCCCACAATTCACACCAAAACCCCTTCCTAAAAACATCCCAAGGTGTTATAAGTGCCAAGGCATTGGTCACTTGGCATCAGATTGTACCAACAGGAGGTATGTCACCTTAGCAGAATGGAAGGCAGCTGAGGAGGTCGAATTAAAGGAGGAAAAAGAAGAAGATAAAGGAGATGATCTTGAAGAGATCGAGATTGAGGCGGATGAAGGTGAAATGCTCACCTTAGACACTTTCCACCACTCACCAAAAGGCAAAGAGAATCAACGTATATTTTTCATGACCTTTGGTGAACCATCAACCTTTCTTCCCACTCCACCCATACCTAAGGCACTCAAACAAACCTTCTGTCAATTCAATTCAGAATCATTCCTTACAGCTCCTAATTCTGAATTAAGAGCATATGAAGAAGTGGTTCATGTCATGTTCAAAGAGTCCCCCATATACAACATCCAAATCAGCAAGGGACTTGAAGAAAAGAGAGCCTCCAAGATCAAAGGCAAGTTATTCGAATGGTTGATTTTGTTTCAGCCATACAATGAATCAAGAAGAGGAGGTAATTACCTAAATTGATTTGAGGACAAATCTTTTTAACAAGGGGAGGATGATGGAGATCCCTCCATGCCCTTTGATTTAAAGAATCAAATCAAGGCTAGGTAATTTTATTTTGGTGATTAAAGGATGAATGATTCATCCTAGTTTTGTTTAAGGACCTAAAACAGCAGGTCAGGTTTGTTTTCACAGCAAACCCGATTTTCGAGAGGTTAATTACGTCAAACCCTTTAAGGTTTAAGTCCAATATTTTGCATTGGGATTAAAGTTCAAGAAGTCAGCTTTGCAACAAAAAAAGTTTCATCCCATTTGGACTTCATTTGCCCTCTCAAATTGGCTAATAAACCCAAGCTATACAAACTGCCAGTTCAGACAGATTGTACCCGATTTTTGGGTATGTATTTAGACAAGCTTAATGGTGGTTTAAATCTTGGATTTTTACCTTCTTAGAATCCTCAAGATGTCCCCTTTCAAGCCCCAGCATTACTTTTCCATCATTCCACTCGAAGAAAGGGAGAACAAGATGTTTTGCCAAACCGGCCAGATTAGCACCTAATCTGCACGGTTTAATGTTTTAGCTTGAAGGCCCCACTTAAACTTTGTTTAACCTTAATTTCTTGGTTGGGGGGGATTATACACATCCTAAACTTTCCTCCCATGGTCTAAAAACAGAATCATACTCACTTTTGCTAGGGTTAAACTCAGTCACAAAACCGGTCAGTTTCTGTCCAAAGAACCCGGTTTGACAATCCGGTTTGTTTTTGCCCTCACCGGTGGGTTTGCTTCACTTCAGCTGATATGGCACGTCCTCCAAGGCTGGGCACACGTCCCAAGGCTTCAATGAGCAGCTGCTACCTTGAAAAGAACAGCCAATAAGAGAAGAGAGACAAAGAAAGATGTTCCTTGCTTCCCATTGGCCAGCCGTAAAGTGGCTTGTGCTTTTCGGCTGAAGCATGTGCATTCTTGCTGAGTTTCCAGCTGCTTGGGCTTAAGTACAAGTCAATTAAAGTTGTAATAACTATTAGTCTTGCTTTCCTTGTTGTTTCAAATGTGTTAGACTAGTTTAAGCAAGCATGTATTTTAGATTAGCACAAATCAGCTTGTTTTGCTCTTAATAGCTTTCCTCCTTAGGAGGGAAAGGTGAGGTGTGTGCTTGTATGGCTGCTAGTTTGCTTATTTAAAGGCACACAGCCCCCCTTGTAATATATCAGATTTGAATCAAACTCAAAGTTGAGAGCATTGTGCTTTCGGTGCTTAGGCACACTCGAAACACTTAGCTTGCTTATCCTTAATTTTGGCCGATTAAGGTGGTGTTCAAGTGAAGTCTTAAACTTGATTAAGTGGTGATATCTGTATCTTAATCATAGTTTAAGGGCCCTAAACTTGAGTTTGGTGGTGTTTCTGTATCCATTCTTCAAGTTTAGTTCTATCTCATTTGGTGTTATACTCAAGGATTCAAAGAGAGCTAAAGTGAGTTTGCTAGCTTTAATTTGGAGTTAGTGAATCATAACTTTGCTTCTCTCCCACTTTCTCTCATTTACAAGCCACTCACATATCCATTCCCATGCTTATTCAAAGCTTAGACTACCTCTAATAGTCTAGCTTCCATCACAAACCTCAAACCATACTCAACCGTGCAAAAGTGAGAAACATGGTTTCACAAACCAGAAAAGTGGCATGGCCTGCCCGTGCCTAAAGGCACGACCGTGCCACACCTAATCCGTGTGGTTTTCACTTGATTGCTTCATATTCTTGGTAGCTTGTAACTTGGTTCCACTCACCCTTTGAGATATACATCAAAGTACATCAAACTTCTTTTGATTTTCACTTAGAATCCCTTGATTCTAAGTTCCATTCCTCCCTCACATGTTTGATGCTTCACAACCATAATATTATGTGTCCACTTTCCTTGGTTTTCCCTTGATTGTATCCACCTTTGGTTTGTAAGCTTTCACTCTTCAATTGAGTATTAGCCTAGACCCTCGGCAGGTACATCAAAACCCCTTGAAGGAGGAAAACTACTAGGTTAAGTAACCAGGTGTCAGTCAGCCGGTTTCTACCTCAACTTGCAATGCATGCTTGACACCTCAAATGATGACTAATTGCTGCGTTTCTTACATGGTTGGAAACCTCAAGATGTCTAGTTTGCTCTCCAATTGGAACCGTAGCATTTGGACGTCATTTGCCCCTTGAACAAACCAGAAAACCAAAACCATGCATTTTGCAGTGCAATCCGGACAGGTTCAAGAGATGAACTGTTTTAAGTAACCAATTGAATTCCAAATGATATGAAACCAATTGGACTTAAAAGCTAACATCCTAAACTTGATAATCATCCAAAAAACGGGCACCAAAATGTGCCTTAGGCCGATGTAATAAGATAACAAAAACCGGGTAAAAATCTGGATGAAAACCTGGGTGGATCACCTTGTGTGTTTTCCATCAAGTGACTCATGGCCGTGACTTTGGAGTTGATTTCTTGATTATTTTGGATCAATGAAACATTATTAGACCTTGAGGATGGACCTCCATCACTCCAGCAGCTAGCTTAGTTGTTTAGGTGCTTGCTTGGTCGAGTATTAACATTGTATCACTGCCATTTTTTAAGAAGCACTTGAACTTGGAATGAAAACCAAAATAGAGACCATTTAGCTTTCGTCCTTCTAAATACTTCACTTGCTTATCCTTAATTTGGTCGATTAAGGTGGTGATCATGTAAGTCATAAACCTTGATTCAGTGGTGATTCAGTATCCTAATCTCAGTTTTAGAACCCTAAGCTTGTGTTTAGTGGTGTTTCTGTTTCTAAACAAGAGCTTAGATTATCCGTCTTTCAGTCATTCATTCACGGCAACACTGAAACTTCAGATTGAATTCAGCTTACTTTCTTTTAGCTTTTGAATTCAGTTTTGAGTTCTAGCATTTTCCTATAAAGATATGTCTAACACATCCGCTAAACACAGTCCATAACCTCCAACCATGTCCCTTAGAAAATTTTTCAAATTGAAAGTTGAATTTGATGCCTTTGATCTCAAGATGCAACAAAGGGACCTTGAAAGGCAATGAATAAAGCTCGAGTTGTAACAGCAAGCATTTGATCTACTCTCCCTATCGTTTGAAATGAAAAGGGAAGCTGAACAACCCTTTGTGTTAAATGAAGTGGATCAACATCAAGAAGGCAATGAGGTTAACTTCGACCTACCTCCTAAGTTCAATGAGTATAAAGATGAACAGCAGGAAATTAAAGAAGAAGTTAAACAAAGGGAGGACATATCTCACTCCAAACCTACGTGTCAGGGTAAGATATGTTCATGCGTTAGCAATAGAGAAAGTTGTGCATACGACCAACTAATATCCATACTTTTGTGCATCCACACCTCTATACTCCTTCTGATGGAGTCCCCTTCGGCCAAGACATGGAAGAGGGTCCTAAGAGTCATAAAAGGTCCATTGCAAGTTCCAAAGTCCAAGCTACGGCTCAAATATTGGAGAAAAGTCAAACAGTAGCAATCGGGTTGAACAACCAGAATTTACCAGGTTTTGTTCATTTGATTTCTTAAGCTATATCGTGGCTTAAGATTGATATTTTTGCATTTTTGGGTTCCTTATGATGTTAGCTTTTAGGTCCAAGCATTTAAAATCAATCATGCACATCAAGAGATCAAGGCCTTTTGTTCAACCTGCCACTTTTGGTCCAAAACTACACGGTAAAATATTGTAGTAGAAATCTTCTACTTAAATATAATTTAACCTTGATTTCTTTACACAGGGGGTTTGTACACACCCTAAGGAGCCCCCCCATGGCTTGAAATTGAAGTCATACCCACTTTTGATTGCTGGAAGCAAGGTCACAAAACCGGGCTAAAAACTGCTTTTCAGAACCCGGTTGAGTGCTATGTGTTTTTCCTTCTTCAATGGGTTTGCTTAGCTCCTTCCTTGCTTGCTTGCTTCAATCACTAGTCAAGCAGCCAGGAAATAGCATGATTTGCTGCTAAGAAGCCTTGGGAAGCGACCAACCAATGAAAGCAAAAAGGAGAAAATCACACTTTGTATTATGATTGGATAGCCGAAAAGGGGACTTGCTTTACCGCTACTTTTCTCTGCATTTTTGCTAGTAACTGATGTATTACGCTTAATCACATTGTATTAAAGTTAAGTGCATCATTTGTTTTGCTTTTCTTAATATTCTGGTTGTAATTAGTTTAGTTAAGCAAGCATGTAACTTAGCTTAGTTCTAAGCGCATGGTTTAGCTAGTTTAATATATTTCCTTCCTAGGGAGGAAACCTCATTTAGCTTGCTTAGCTACTTGGCTACTTGCTTGGTCTTGTATTAATGTTTCTCACGGCACATTTTGTAACTTACACTTTGATATTGAATGAAAAACTAGAATTGAGAGCAAACAGCTTTCGTTCCCTAAAAACTTCACTTACTTATCCTTAATTTGGTCGATTAAGGTGGTGATCAAGTAAGTCCTAAACCTAGATTAACTAGTGTTTCTGTATCTTAATCACAGTTTAGGGACCCTAAGCTCAAGTTTAATGGTGATTCTGTACCTAAACAAGAGTTTAGTTTATCCTTCTTTCAATCATTCATTCATGGATTCACTCACACTTGGCTTGAATTTAGTTTGCTTTGCAATTAGCTTTGAATTCAGGTTTGAGTATTAGTGTTTTCCTTCCAAGATACATCACCTTCTCACCTCCACCATACAACCCCACAAACACACCACATCAATCCAACCCCTTTCATTCCCTTTAATACATCGTTACGATTTTGAATTTAGAGCTTGTGAGCAATGGAATCCCAAAGAATCCAAAGGTTTTCGTCCAAACCAGATTCAAATCCACGTGAATCATGAGTGGAAAGGAACCTTTAAAACAAGAAAGACTTGTTTGAGTGGTTGGTGTTTTTTTAGCCAGATTTCATGGCTTAAATTTGAGGACAAAGTTTTTCTAACAAGGGGAGGATGATGGATATCAGCCCATGCAATCCTCAATTAGCCCTAATTATTTTTTGAACTTGTTTCAGTTTTAAGTTGATTTGTCAACTTAAACTTATATTAACTTTGATTTCTTTGTTAAGAGAGTTTATTGACATTTGTCTAATAAACTTAATTATGCAATTAAATCAGCTTTTAATTAAGTATTTTTGTCCAAACTATCAGAGGACTTGAAACAGAAGGTCCCGGGTTCAAGCCAGCAACATATCCAGTTCTTGAGTGCTTAATTACTTAGGCCTCTTTGAGGTTTAAGTCAAATATTTTGTCATGGGTTTGAAGTTCAAGAAGTTATCTTTTCAATAAAATATGTTTCAGCTAATTTAGACTTCGTCTGCCCATCCAAATCAGTCTTTAAATCCAAACTGTCTAAACTGCCGGTTTGAGGTAGAATGAGTCTGGTTTTGTGTATTGCATTCCTTAGACTTCTTTTGGGTTTAAGTCTGATATTTTTGCATATTTTGGTTCCCTAAGATGTTATCTACCTGGTCCAATTGATTAAATCATGTTAGGCCAAGTGGAAGATGAATAACCCGGTACTTTTTGCAAACAATGCAGACTGGAACCCGGTTTGGACCAGTCTGAGTATTCTAGGCTTTTTGCTGGGCAAATGAACTCCAAAACGTGTGATTACACCTGGAGGAGTTAGAAGACATCCTAAGCTTTCTAACCTGGAAGGAAGACACAAACACTCAAACCTGAATTCAAAGCTAAAAGCAAGGCAATCTGAATTCAAGCTAAAGTCTAGGTGAATCCGTGATGTATCTTGGAAGGAAAACACTAACACTCAAACAAGAATTCATAGCTAACCGAAAAGCAATCTGAACTCAAGCTAAGTCCAAGTGAGTCCGTGTATGAATGTAAGAATAATATGTAGACTAAACTCTTGTTTAGATACAGAATTACCACCAAACCTGAGCTTAGGGTCCCTAAACTGTGATTAAGATACAGGAACACCACTTAATCAAGGTTTAGGACTTACTTGATCACCACCTTAATAGACCAAATTAAGGATAAGCAAGTGAAGTATTTAGAGGAACGAAAGCAAGTTGCTCTCAATTCTGGTTTTTCATTCAACATTTAAGTCTGATTACAAAATATGCCTTGGAAAGGCATTAATACATGACCAAGCAAGCAACCAAGCAGCAAATAAGCTAAATGAGGTTTCCTTCCTAGGAAGGAAACGGCTTAAGCTAGCTAATGATGTATGTGTGCGTGGAAAGTGATCCAAATCAAACTCAAACTCAAAACAAACCAAAGTGAAAAGAGAAATGAAAGATGGATGAGATGGAAGAAGATCTTCACCACACAAGAAAAGGATAGAACAAGACCTTGTAATTGAGATAATCCTTCACGGAGCCACTCAATGACTTGATCTGGGGCTAATTCTCTTGTTTTAACCGAGGAATCACTCCAATGGAGAAGATAGAGAACCTAGAACACCACTTGAATTTGCCACAATTCAAGATATAGAACTAGGAATTTTAGATGCACTTTTGAGAAACACACTCAAAGTACTTGTATTGCTTTTGGAAATCTCATACAATCTGAATGACAAGCATCACACACCCCTCCTCTTTTATAAGCTCAGCAAAAGACAACCAAAAGACTCAACAACTCCTAACAATTAAAACTAGCTAATGAAAAGACTAATGAAAAGACTCATCATAAAAGGTGTGCGGGAGGTTACAAGGAATATTCGAGGATTTCTATCAGCTGATTATCCCCATCTAGAAGCCTCCAAAACGTGCACAATATCAGCCACACAAACACATGTAACCGAAGACTCTTCACTTTTCCAGAATTAATCCTTGCAGCTGCCTCAACTTCAACAGAGTATATCTTCCAGAATACTCGGCCAAAACACGCGTTCTTGGGCTTGTTAGAAAGCCCTGGAAGTCTATTTTCCAGAATGGGCTCATTTGCTCAATTTGGATAAGCGGTTTAAAAGTTATGGCCCAAACAATGCACCTATCTTAGACTGGACTGGATCAGAATAATGTACCTTTGAGTGATATTTTGCCCAATCAAATGACGTCCAAATTAAACAAACTTGGGCTTACTTTAAAGCTGAAATCTTAAGCTTCCACAGCATATGGGCCCTCAAGTTGTGGGTCTACTTGAGCTTGCCAAAAAGTTGCCACAGAAATTACCTTCCGCAGGGACGAATCGGGCACTAATTCTTCCAGAAGGAATAAAACTTTTCTACAGAGTTTTGCCACGTCTTTGACTTCTTGAAGCTTGATTGGGTCTTCCTTGGGCTGGGCTTGATGGTCTTTGGGCCGTTCATGATGGTCTCCATCATTCCCCCCGGGTGAGTGAAAGTTTGCCCTCAAACTAGGAAGGGGCTCATCAGTAAAATAGGGGCTAAGGTCGGAGACATTGAATGTAGCTGAAACTCCATAATCTCCGAGAAGATCAACCTTGTAAGCATTAGGCCCAACCTTCTCAAGGATCTCAAAGGGCCCATCGGATCGAGGCATCAACTTAGATTTTCTTTTAGAAGGAAAACGTTCCTTTCGCAGGTGAATCCAAACCAAGTCTCCAGGCTGAAAATGTACCTCTTTCCGGTGCTTGTTGGCGCTTTGCATGGCTCTCTCATTAGCCTTGGCTATGTTGTCACGAACGCGAGCATGAAGTTCTTGAATTTCCTTGGCTCGTTTCTCGGCTTCCCAACTAAGTTTTGTAGGAGTGGGAATAGGAATAAGATCCAACGGACTCCTGGGATTATAGCCATAGACAACTTGAAAAGGAGAGAGTTGGGTGGACTTGCTAGGCACTCGATTGAATGCAAACTCGGCATGGGGCAACAACTCATCCCAATTCTTCAAATGCTTCTTCACAAGGACTCGTAGTAAAGTACCCAAAGTCCTATTAGTGACTTCAGTTTGTCCATCGGTTTGGGGATGACATGTTGTGCTAAACTTGAGTTGAGTACCCAATTTACGCCAACAAAGTGCGCCAAAAGTGACTAAGGAACTTAGGGTCACGATCGGATACCATACTCTTAGGAATGCCATGTAGTCTCACAATTTCCTTGAAGTACAAGTTAGCCACTTGAGTAGCATCATTAGTAGTGTGGCAAGGGATGAAATGCGCCATCTTGGAAAATCGGTCCACAACTACTATAATGGAATCCTTGTTCCTTTGGGTTCTAGGCAAACCCGTAATGAAGTCCAAACTAATATCTTCCCAAGGGGCTTGAGGAATAGAAAGAGGGGAATACAAGCCTTGGGGCAACGCATGGCTCTTAGCCATTTAACAAGTAGAACATCTTTTGATGAAATGCTCTACATCTCTTGACAGCTTCGGCTAATAGTAGTGTTCCTTCAACATTGCCCTTGTCTTCTCTACACCGAAATGGCCGGCTAGGGCTCCTCCATGTAGCTCTTGGATAAGGAGCTCTCTAAATCCGCATTGAGGAATGCAAAGGCGTGAGCTTTTAAATAGGAACCCATCTTCTAAGTGAAACAACCCATGGGGGTGCTTAGAACACTTCTCAAAAATATCATTGAAATCATCATCTTTGGAGTACAAGTCTTTCACAATCTCAAAACCAAGTACTTTAGTACTCAAAGTGGAGAGTAACAAGTACCTACGAGAGAGTGCATCGGCTCCTTTGTTGAGAGTCCCCGCCTTATGTTGGATGGTGAAATGGAAGGACTGAAGATACTCTACCCATTTAGCATGTCTAGGGCTGAGTTTGTGTTATCCTTGAATGTACTTGAGAGCCTCATGATCAGAATGGAGAATGAATTCTCCTCCAACAAGATAATGACGCCAATGCTCCAATGCTCTAATAATAGCATAAAACTCCTTGTCGTAGGTGGAGTACTTCTTCTTGGCATCGTTGAGCTTCTCACTAAAGAAGGCAATGCGTCTCTTCTCTTGAGATAGGACAGCTCCAATTCCTACCCCGGATGCATCACATTCAACTTCAAAAACTTTGGCAAAATCGGGCAAGGCTAGGACGGGAGCACTAGTGAGTTTCTTCTTGATCTCTTCAAAGGCTTGTTGTGCTTGCTCGTTCCAAGAAAATTCTTTGCCTTTAATTACCTCAGTCATAGGAGCCACAATGGTGCTGAAATTTCGGATGAATCTCCGGTAGAATGATGTTAGGCCATGGAAACTCCTTACTTGAGTGATAGATGTAGGAGTAGGCCATTCTTGGATAGCCTTGATCTTGCTATCATCAACTTGAAGACCTTGGGCGGACACAATGAAACCCAAGAATACCACTTGAGGGGTGAAGAAATAACATTTCTCCATATTGCCATAGAGTTGCTCTTGAGAAAGGATCTCCAAAACTTGTTGCAAGTGTTGGGCATGCTCTTCTTCGGTCTTGCTATAGACCAAAATATCATCAAAGTAGACAACAACACAAATGCCAATGAGGGGCTTTAGAACTTGGTTCATAAGCCTCATGAAAGTGCTAGGGGCATTAGTAAGCCCAAATGGCATCACAAGCCACTCATACAAACCTCCTTTAGTCTTAAAGGTGGTTTTCCATTCATCACCTTCAAAGATCCGGATTTGATAGTAGCCACTTCGTAAGTCAATCTTGGAAAAGATAGCGGCTCCATTGAGTTCATCAAGTAGATCTTCCAATCTTGGAATAGGATACCGGTACTTGATAGTGATTTTGTTAATAGCCCGGCTATCCACACACATGCGCATGCTACCGTCCTTTTTAGGAACAAGGAGGGCGGGCACGACACATGGACTCAAACTCTCCCGAATTAAACCCTTGGACAAGAGGTTATCTACTTGTCTTTGGATTTCTTGAGTTTCACTAGGAGACATCTGGTAGGCCGGCTTGTTGGGAAGAACAGAACCGGGAATGAGGTCTATCTTGTGTTGGATGGATCTAGGAGGGGGAAGGCCATGTGGGATCTCTTGTGGAAAGACATGATGGTAGGTTTGAAGGAGAGGGGTGAGTAGTGGATGTGTGGGAGATGGTGGCTTAGGTTCCTCTTGTAGAAGAATCAAGTCTTTGAAAGACTCAAATTCATGGTGCTCGGATTTGAGGAGAGTGGTGAGAAAGACATCCAAGTGAGGATTGTCTTTGGGTCTAGTGGTGGAGGGAATTTTGAGAGGAGTAAGGGTAATCTTTTTGTGGTCTTTTTGGAAAGAATAAGTGTTCATCCGACCATCATGGATGACACTTCTATCAAATAGCCACGGTCTACCCAACAAAATATGACAAGCATCCATAAGGACAATGTCACACCATATCTCATCCTTATAATTTTTCCCAATTGAAAAAGAAACAAGACATCGGTGAGTGATTTGCAAACCCTTGCCTTGGTTCAACCATTGAATGGTGTAGGGATTGGGCGAGGAGAGACTTGCAGCTTGAGCTTATCAACCATAGTCTTGGAAGCAACATTGGCACAACTTCCACCATCAATAATGAGGGAGCATACCTTGTTTCCCACGGTACACCTTGTGTGGAATATAGCTTCTCTTTGCTCCATGTCTTCTTGAGTGGCAAATCCACTCAATGCCCGGCGGATGACTAGCAATTCTCCTTCATCGGGGCCTTCTTCAACTTCTTCCAAGCTTCCTTCTTCAAAATGTTCTCCTTCTTCTTCTTCATATGCATGTTCTTCACATGCTTCTTGATATTCTGCTAAGGAAACAATCCTTTTGTTTGGACACTCTGAGGCATAGTGTCCCATTCCTTGGCAACGAAAACATCGAACCTTGTCCTTGGATTTGGGCTCTTGTGTGGAGGGCTTAGGAGGGGTTGGAGTGGTGTTTTTGGCTTGTGGAGGGTTTTGAGGTCTAGGAGGGTAGTAGGGAGGTCTTTGTGTGGAGTGGGGACGAGAAAGAGGTTTGGACAAGATGCTCTTTCCCTTAGATTTCTTTTGTTGCTCTACCTTATAGGCTAGAGAACTCAAGTCATCTAGGGATGAATAGGGTTGCAACTCAATTACATGAGCAATGGACTCATCAAGACCGGTCAAGTATCTTACCAAGGTTTGTGAGTCGTCTTCTTTCAAATCACATTTGAGTAGGAGTTGTTCAAACTCCCGAGTGTATTCTTCCACACTCTTGGATCCTTGCTTGAGTCGATGGAGCTTGAGATAATTGTCTTGCACATAGTGAGAGGGAAGAAACTTGGCCTTAAGCTTTTCTTTCATTTTGGCCCAAGTTCTGATTTTTTCCTTTCCATTCCTTGCTCTTTTAGCTCTAAGATTAGCCCACCAAATTGAAGCATATTTTCTGAGTTTAAGGGCTACAAGTTTTACCTTCTTGTCCTCCGGGATGTCCTCGTACTCAAATATTCGCTCAATGGTATGCAACCAATCGAGGAACAAATCCGGGTCAAGTTGACCTTCAAATTCGGGGATGTCAATTCGGACACCACCAATATTGCCTCCTTGCTTTCGTCTCCATGGGGCTTCCTCATCACTTGAATTGGCACGGGAGTGAAGGACTTCCTCTTCAGATTCGACCACCGGTTCATGAGGGTGAGAGGGTGTGGGGCTATGAACCCACCTTCTTTTCTCCTCTAAGAGTTGGCCAAGTTGTGTCCGGAGATATGTAACCTGGGCTTCCAACTCCTCTACTCTTGCTTGATCGCTTCTTGTAGACTTAGTAGACATGTTGAAGTGCTTTGGGGGAAGAAAATGCTGCTGGGGAAGGTGGCACGGGCGTGCAGTGAGGCACGAGGTGGCCGTGCTTTGCTTCGACTTGTGAAATGCAGATTTTGAAGGAGGCACGGTCGTGCTCCTTGGCACAGGCGACCGTGCATAGGTTCGGGTTTGTGGGTGAAGCTGTTGCAGGGGTGTTTTTATATTTTGACTTTTGGGATGTATTTGGGTGTGATGTGGGTCACTTAAAAACCTTGGCTCTGATACCAATTGATGTATGTGTGCGTGGAAAGTGATCCAAATCAAACTCAAACTCAAAACAAACCAAAGTGAAAAGAGAAATGAAAGATGGATGAGATGGAAGAAGATCTTCACCACACAAGAAAAGGATAGAACAAGACCTTGTAATTGAGATAATCCTTCACGGAGCCACTCAATGACTTGATCTGGGGCTAATTCTCTTGTCTTAACTGAGGAATCACTCCAATGGAGAAGATAGAGAATCTGGAACACCACTTGAATTTGCCACAATTCAAGATATAGAACTAGGAATTTTAGATGCACTTTTGAGAAACACACTCAAAGTACTTGTATTGCTTTTGGAAATCTCATACAATCTGAATGACAAGCATCACACGCCCCTCCTCTTTTATAAGCTCAGCAAAAGACAACCAAAAGACTCAACAACTCCTAACAATTAAAACTAGCCAATGAAAAGACTAAGTAAAATGAAAAGACTCATCATAAAAGGGGTGGGGGAGGTTACAAGGAATATTCTAGGATTTCTATCAGCTGATTATCTCCATCTAGAAGCCTCCAAAACGTGCACAATATCAGCCACACAAACACATGTAACCGAAGACTCTTCACTTTCCCAGAATTAATCCTTGCAGCTGCCTCAACTTCAACAGAGTATATCTTCCAGAATACTCGGCCAAAACACGCGTTCTTGGGCTTGCTAGAAAGCCCTGGAAGTCTATTTTCCAGAATGGGCTCATTTGCTCAATTTGGATAAGCGGTTTAAAAGTTATGGCCCAAACAATGCACCTATCTCAGACTGGACTGGATCAGAACAATGTACCTTTGAGTGATATTTTGCCCAATCAAATGACGTCCAAATTAAACAAACTTGGGCTTACTTTAAAGCTGAAATCTTAAGCTTCCACAGCATATGGGCCCTCAAGTTGTGGGTCTACTTGAGCTTGCCAAAAAGTTGCCACAGAAATTACCTTCCGCAGGGACGAATCGGGCACTAATTCTTCCGGAAGGAATAAAACTTTTCTACAAAGTTTTGCCACGTCTTTGACTTCTTGAAGCTTGATTGGGTCTTCTTTGGCCTGGGCTTGATGGTCTTTGGGCCGTTCATGATGGTCTCCATCAGCTAATCTATGCGCTTAAGGCTAAACTAGATTACATGCTTGCTTAACTAAACTAAATACAACCAGAATATTAAGGAAAGCAAAACAAATGATTTACTTGACTTTAATACAACTTGATTAAGCTAGTACATCAATTTTGTAACAAAAATTTGGAGAAACACAGCGGTAAAGCATGCTCTCTTTTCGGCTGGCGAATCAGAATGCAAGGTGAGAATTCTTCCTTTTTGCTCTCATCAGCTGAACTCTTCCCAAGGCTTCAAAGAAGCAAATGATGATGTTCCTGGCTGCTAGACTCATAATTGAAGCAAGCAAGCAGAGGAGAAGCTGAGCAAACGCACTTGAGAAGGAAAAACACGTAGCAGCTTACCAGGCTCTCAAAAACAGTTTTTAACCCAGTTTTGTATCCTTGTTTCCACCAATCAAAAGTGAGCATGATTTTAATTTCAGGCCATGAGGGGAATCCTTAGAGTGTGTACAAACCCCTTATGTAAAGAAATCAAGGTTAAATCATGTTTGAGTAGGAGATTTCTACTAAAACATTTTACCGTGTGGTTTTGGACCAAAACTGGCAGGTTGAATAAAATGCCTTGATCCCTTGGCTTCGACTGTGCATGATTGACTTTGAATGCTTGGGCCTTACAACTAACATCTTAAGTGATGTATGTGTGGGTGGTAAGTGATCCAAATCACCAAATCAAACTCAAACTCAAAAACAAACCAAAGTGAAAAGAGAAATGAAAGATGGATGGAATGGAAGAAGATCTTCAACACACAAAAAAAGGATAGAACAAGATCTTGCAATTGAGATAATCCTTCACGGAGCCACTCAATGGCTTGATCTTGGGCTAATTCTCTTGTCTTAACCGAGGAATCACTCCAATGGAGAAGATAGAGAACCTAGAACACCACTTGAATTTGCCACAATTCAAGATATAGAACTAGGAATTTTAGATGCACTTTTGAGAAACACACTCAAAGTACTTGTATTGCTTTTGGAATTGGAGTACAACCTGAATGACAAGCATCACACGCCCCTCCCCTTTTATAAGCTCAGCAAAAGACAACCGAAAGACTCAATAACTCCTAACAATTAAAACTAGCTAATGAAAAGTCTAAGTAAAATGAAAAGACTCATCATAAAAGGGGTGGGGGAGGTTACAAAGAATATTCTAGGATTTCTACAGCTGATTATTCCCATCTAGAAGCATCTAAAACGTGCACAATATCAGCCGCACAATCACATGTAACCGAAGACTCTTTATATTCCCAGAATTAATCCTTGCAGCTGCTTCAAATTCAACAGAGTATATCTTCCAGAATACTCTGCCAAATCACGCGTTCTTGGGCTTGATAGAAAGCCCTGGAAGTCTATTTTCCAGAATGGGCTCATTTGCTCAATGTGGAAAAGCGGTGTAAAAGTTATGGTCCGAACATTACACCTATATTAGAACTGGACTGGAGCTGGACAACTTCCCTTTGAGTGCTACTTTGCCCAATCAAATGACGTCCAAATTAAATAAAATTGGGCTTATTTTAAAGCTGACATCTTAAGCTTCAAAACCATGTGGCCCCTCAAGTTGTGGGTCCACTTGAGCTAGTCCAAAAAATGAGCACAAAAAAAATTACCTTCCGCAGGGATGAATCGGGCACCAATTCTTCCGGAAGGAATATGAGTCTTATCCAGATTTTCGCCACTTGCTTGACTACTTCATGGTGTCTAAAGTCCTTGAACTCACATAATAAGAGAAAATATGAGAGTTCCCATGCACGCTCTTGTTTGACACTTTTCTTCTTGGAAGTTGACCTTAAATAAAAATGATGCATATGGGAATATGCATCATACTCCCCGGGTGGGTTTGAGTTTGTTCTCAAAGGGTTAGCAAGCCTCTCAAGAAAGGGGTCACGCTCACAATATGGGAGCTTTTGGGAAGGAGGTCACAGGGCATCACCTCTAGAGAGATTATATTTTGGCTTTTTTTTGGGGATGTATTTGGGTATGATGTGGGTCACTTTAAAACCTTTGCTCTGATACCAATTGATGTATGTGTGGGTGGTAAGTGATCCAAATCACGAAATCAAACTCAAACACAAAAACAAACCAAAGTGAAAAGAGAAATGAAAGATGGATGGAATGGAAGAAGATCTTCAACACACACAAAAAAAAAAAGGATAGAACAAGATCTTGCAATTGAGATAATCCTTCACGGAGCCACTCAATGGCTTGATCTTGGGCTAATTCTCTTGTCTTAACCGAGGAATCACTCCAATGGAGAAGATAGAGAACCTAGAACACCACTTGAATTTGCCACAATTCAAGATATAGAACTAGGAATTTTAGATGCACTTTTGAGAAACACACTCAAAGTACTTGCATTGCTTTTGGAATTGGAGTACAAGCTGAATGACAAGCATCACATGCCCCTCCCCTTTTATAAGCTCAGCAAAAGACAACCAAAAGACTCAATAACTCCTAACAATTAAAACTAGCTAATGAAAAGTCTAAGTAAAATGAAAAGACTCATCATAAAAGGGGTGGGGGAGGTTACAAGGAATATTCTAGGATTTCTATAGCTGATTATTCCCATCTAGAAGCATCTAAAACGTGCACAATATCAGCCACACAATCACATGTAACCGAAGACTCTTCATATTCCCAGAATTAATCCTTACAGTTGCTTCAACTTCAACAGAGTGTATCTTCCAGAATACTCGGCCAAATCACGCGTTCGTGGGCTTGATAGAAAGCCCTGGAAGTCTATTTTCCAGAATGGGCTCATTTGCTCAATTTGGATAAGTAGATCAAAAGTTATGGTCCGAACATTACACCTATATCAGAACTGGACTGGAGCTGGACAACTTCCCTTTGAGTGCTACTTTGCCCAATCAAATGACGTCCAAATTAAATCAAATTGGGCTTATTTTAAAGCTGACATCTTAAACTTCAAAACCATGTGGCCCCTCAAGTTGTGGGTCCACTTGAGCTAGTCCAAAAAATGAGCACAAAAAAAAAATACCTTCCGCAGGGATGAATCGAGCACCAATTCTTCCGGAAGGAATATGAGTTTTATCCAGATTTTCGCCACTTGCTTGACTTCTTCATGGTGTCTAAAGGCCTTGAACTCACATAATAAGAGAAAATATGAGAGTTCCCATGCACGCTCTTGTTTGACACTTTTCTTCTTGGAAGTTGACCTTAAATAAAAATGATGCATATGGGAATATGCATCATTAAGGATCCCACAAATGCAAAAATATCAAACTTAAGCCACAATTTAGCTTAAGAAGACAGATGAACAAAACTGGGTAATTTCTAGTTGTTTAGCCCGGTTGTTGTGTTATTATATTTAGTTTTGATGACAACAAATCCAAGTGTAAAAATCTGTCCAAGTAATGTTGCTCCGAACACGATCTCCAAACAGGCCTAACTGGTGTTTGTGATCTTTATTGTATTAACTGGGTTGCTACATGTGAGAACAAGTCTTCTAGACAGGTTTTACTTGGTGATTCTATATTAAGTCAAGAACCCCATCTCGACAGTTGATTGTAAAGCGTGTTCCTGAACTCTAGCAATGCAAAGAACAACCCCAGCAAACAAGGTGGCCTTGGTGTTCACAGCAGCTCTACAAATCTCGGACAAGGTGACTGGTTCAAAACAAGAAGTCTTGGGTATATAGGTTTTATTTAATTAGACTCTTGTTAATATGTCAATATTGAAAACATCATTTTTAAACACTTCTTGAATCGGTACTTGCGCTAAGTGCTTCAGAACACCAGTTGCGGACAACCCTGCGAAAAGGGTGCCTAGGGTGTTTCTGAACTGCAGTGGCCATACCCGATTACTTTTGAAAAATTCATTTTGGTTGGCCAAGATCTCTAGAATACTTTCCTTGAATTTCAAAACTGCTATTTCTCTGGAAAGGATATTTCCTGAAAATATTTTGGGAGAAGTTCGAAAATAAGTTTTGGATATTTGCCAAAACTTAAAGAAAAAAAATTTTCCTTTGACCATATTTTTGGATATGGTAAAGTTTCAAAAGCTGAAAATTTTTGGTTGCTTTTGAATCCACCTCTCGGCTATGGAAAGATAAGGGTTATCTTTTAAGATAACAAAATCCCTTATATTTTGGGATAAATTAATCATTAGCCGTTGGATAATTTTGCAAACCAATTTCCATACTTAGCTGATTCTGTGGTTTATGACCGTTGGTTTTTTTGTTTAAAAGCCTCAGCTTTTTCTCTCCCAGCAGATACACACAGACAGAGATATACAGATATTCAAAACACTCGAAAAACAGAGAGACAGAAAACTCGGTTTGAATTTGCATAAACACAGCCTTTTGAAAAATCCAGGAAAACCAGAAAACTCGGTTTACACTCAAAGATTCTTGAGCTTCATTCTGAAAAGCAAACCGTGACAAGCTGTGTTTGATTTTGAGTTTTCATACCATTGGCATAATAGGATCTTCATTTTACCTTACATCTGCTTAGTGAGAAGCACCCCCTGTAAGGTGTTTGTAACCCTGATCTTGAATCAGAAAAGTGAGTGAGTGTGTCCTAGTCGTGTGGACTTGGACGTGTCTAATCTTACGAAAGTTGGACGTGGTGTAACCTGTCTTTGGGAAGAAGGTTACATGGTTCCAAGTTGTAACAAGGTGTGTTACATTTGTAACGTGTGAAGCCCGTTAGTGAAAGTGGTTAAATCCTACACGAGGTAGGTCGTGGGTTTTCACACCTCAGTTGGGCTAGAGGTGTTTTCCACGTAAAAATTATGTGTGCTTTATTTTCCGCATCTATCTTGGTGATTTTCGCCTCTGCAATAATTGAGAACACCCCGTGCAAACAAGCTATCAGGGTGTTTGTCACTTGAGAACAACCTCTGTGAGGGTGTTTGTTATCTACAACGTGAAAATCAGATACCACAATTCACCCCCCCTCTTGTGGTTGGATACTCACGAACTCAACAAGTGGTATCAGAGTGGGTTCTCTTACAAAAGGTTAACACCTTGAGAGATTCTGAAGATGAGTACTCCACAAGGAATTCTTGAAGGGCAATCCATTACTCGTCCACCCTATTTCAACGGCCAACATTATAGTTGGTGGAAGAATAGGATGGAGAACTATATTCAGGCAGAAGATTATGAATTGTGGATGCTCATCAAGAACGGGCCTCTTGTTCCCACCAAGGTGCTTGAAGATGGTAAGAAGGTTCCCAAGGAATCCATAGAATTTGATACCGAGGACTACAAGAAAATAGAGAAAAATGCCAAAGCCAAAAAGCTTCTATATTTTGGCCTAGGACCCGATGAATACACTCGCATCTTTGAGTGTGAATCAGCCCAAGCTATCTGGAATGCTCTGTAAGTTGCTCATGAAGGTACGAGTCAAGTTAAACAATCTAGAATTGAGCTACTTATGCGATAATATGAGTTGTTTGATATGGGTGATCATGAAACTGTGATGGACATGTATACACGGTTCACCCACATCACGAACGAGTTAAAATCCCTGGGAATATCTTTCACCACTGAAGAGTTGGTGAGGAAAATCCTCAGAATTTTACCTCGCACGTGGGAGGCCAAAGTAACAGCCATCCAAGAGGCTAAAGACATGAACCAGATCACCCTCGACTAGTTGATTGGTAATCTCCAGACCTATGAACTCCGAAAGAACTCACAGCAAAGAGAGGAGCAAAAGAAGGATCGTGGGCTTGCCTTAAAAGCACATGAGGACACTGACTCTGACCTTAAAGATGAAGATATGGCCCTAATGTCCAGAAAATTCGAGAAATTCTTCAAAAAGGTCAAGAAAAACAACAAAAGAAAAGAATTCAGTAAGTCCAGAAACACCCCCAAAGAACAGCTCACAGGGTGTTTCAAGTGCGGCAAACCAGATCACTTAGTCAAAAATTGCCCTCTGCTTCGAGAAGATCAGATGCCCGAACCCCCTCGAAAACAGGGTCGAAAACACCCTGTAAACAATCTGGGCAAGCGATTCTCGAAAGCTATGCTGGCTGCTTGGGGAGATTCCTCTGAGGATGAAGGAGAATTTGAAGCTGAAGAAGGAGTCGTAGCACTTATGGCACAAAGTGATTCAGATTCAGATGATGAATCAACAATCAGCTTCTCAGATCTCAAGAACAAGGTACATGGTCTTAACAAAGCCACTTTAGAAGAACTTCTATATAATTTGAAAGACACATGTGCTGATCTAAAAAGAGAAGTTCGTGACCTAGAGCTTGAAAATGAAATTCTTAAAAATGAAAAACTCGGTTTACATGAAAATGTTAATATACTCAAAGAAAACCTCTTTATAAAAGAAGGAGATTACTCTCGAACAGAGGAAAAACTCTTTGAGGTGGAAGGAATGGTTGAGTCCCTGCTCAAAGAGAACAAGGGTTTGCATGCTAATAAAGAAAAACTGGAAACCGAGCTTAGCAGAAACAAACGCTGGAACAAATCTTCACAGGCCCTTGCTTGGTTAAACACTCACCACAGTCGAAACAAAAAGGGATTTGGGTATAAGCCTAAACGAACAGTTTACCCAATTCATAGAAAGTATGTGGGATTACCTGAAAACATTGTTTGCTTTAATTGTGGTAAAACTGGTCACTATCGATATTCTTGACCTTTAAGAAAACATGCCAATGAAAAGAATGAAAGGTATGTGAAACAAATCTGGATTAGAAAAGATGAGCTTTACATGTCTAAAGGAATGGGACTCAAGTGGATCTGGGTTCCCAAAACTAATCCGTGATTTGTTTTGCAGGCTGAAGTGAGAGAGAACAATCCCACAAACAACCCAGCAAACAGGGTTAAGAAACACCCTGTCAAACAGATCAGAAAACAACCTTGAAAACAGGCAGCTGTGGTATGTTGATAGTGGGTGTTCGCAGCACATGACTGGAGAAAGATCAAATTTTCTCTCACTTACAGCTTTGAATGGTGGGAGTGTAGCATTTGAAAACGGCAAGTCTGGGACAATTGTCGGTATAGGTAATATTGATAAAACTCTCTCCCACTCAATTGATAATGTGCACTTGGTTGATGGTTTAAAGCACAATTTGCTAAGTGTGTCCCAACTGTGGGACAAGAACAACCTAGTGGTGTTTTCACGAACACGTTGCTTGGTTGTAAATGACGACACAGGAGATGTTGTGTTGAGGGGGAAGCGATGTCAAAATGTTTATAAAGTTTGTATTTCCACTCTTCCACAAAATAATCTGACTTGTTTAAATGCATTAAATGATGATATAATGCTATGGCACAAGAGACTAGGTTATGCAAGCCTATCTTTGTTAAACAAACTTGTTTCCAAAGATTTGGTTGTTGGACTAGCTTCCATCAAGTTTAATGATGATAAGGTATGTGAAGCCTGTGCAAAAGGCAAACAAGTCAGATCTTCTTTTAAATCGAAAAGGTGTGTAAGCACTACTCGACCTCTAGAATTATTACACATTGATTTGTGTGGTCCCATGAGGGTAACCAGTAGAGGCGGGAAAAAGTATGTGCTTGTTGTAGTGGATGATTACTCTCGATTTACTTGGACCTTGTTTTTGGCATCCAAGGATGAAACCTTTGAGAATTTTATTGCCTTTCTCAAAAAGGTTGAAAAGAGAGTAGGACACTCCTTAATCAGCTTAAGATATGATCATGGAACTGAGTTTGAAAATGCAAGTTTTATTAACTATTGTAATGAACATGGTGTTGATCATAACTTCTTAGCCCCAAGATCACCCCAACAAAATGGGGTGGTTGAGCGCAAAAATCGCACCCTGGAAGACATGACTAGAACAATGCTTATTGCTAGTGGTCTTCCTAGGTATTTCTGG
>JAKOGI010001034.1:261421-329511 GCA_029747015.1 Carnegiea gigantea | reverse complement strand
TATGTATATGTATATGTATATGTATATTTATATGTGTATTACTGTAGCACCCCGAAACTCTAATTTCGTTTTTGATTTACTAACCATTATCCTGCGTGGCAGCGGAACTTTATTGGGGTGTTGCCGCCGTATTTTCTTCTTCAAAATACCAGGCTGGATATTGAAATAACAATTATTACAAAAATCTTGAATAATATTTCAACCTCCACATTGTTCCAAATTTAATGACATCTACTAAACCAAACAAATGTTTTTATTGTCTTAATAACTAATTGCCATCAGCTTGATTCATGCCTTTAGGGTTGGTCTACTTTCTGTTCCCCAGTCTCATACACAATTATTTTCTCTGAAAACAAAACATTTTATAAAGGTGAGATGAACTTAGTAAACAATTACTCCTAACAGTTAGCTACGCACAGAAATTCATTTGAAAACATTTTAAGGGGCAGGGAAAAAACAACAAGACTCCCAAGACCCATTTATCATCAACAGTTTCCTGGTTACCAGCTCCCAGAGATGCAACTCTTAACTTATGGCCGAACAACAACATTTAGTTTTTAGGTGAGCAACCCTACTGGATCTCATGGCCTGCGCGTCAATTCAACGCAGCTGCTTAACTCATCCTGGCCTACTGCTACTCAGGCAGTTACCGCTTAATCCTTCCCTGGCCTACCACCATCAAGGATGGTTACTGCTAACCTGGCCCATGCCCCAATAGGGCACGTGGCCGCTCACATGCATGCACTAGTTTTCCGGGGAAGACTAATGGCCTTCAGTCAATACAATCAATTTAGGTCTCGCCCATCTGAGCCTTTATAATTACTGTTACACTTCTCTACCCTAAAGGTCAATTTATCCTGGTAGGTTCATTCAGTTTCAACCCACTGTCCCGATGACATTTCTACAATAACAAACTTTAAGTTTCCAACACAACCTTATCTAGCCTCAATTCCACAAACATAACACATCAGGTAAATTCTGTTACACAGTCACATTTAATTAATCGCTCAAACAACATACAAAATAGTTCTTACCATGTTCAAAGCACACATGATTTTAACAATCCGGGGAAGGGTTAGGATGTGATTGTTATCTGGATACCGTACAAGTTATAGGCTCGGTCACTATTCTGAACTTACTGCTCCGCACTTGGGTCAACACATAGCCCACACTTAGTCTAATTCAAATGAATTTATTCCCTGGTCTTTTTCTTGCTCCTAAAAAGATTTTATAAGAATTACCCAAGTTTTTAAGGCCCCCTAATCCAAGCCCACTCTACGATTCAGATTGGACTAGAATCTGGGCCCGATTTTAGAAGTATGAACTTCTAGTCCTGATGTCTAATTCAAAACTTCTAACCCAATCTAGAAACTTCAACTTATCCCCTAGCATTTTCATGTTCAGGGTTTCACTCGTTTCTATCATGAGCTAGGTCGTTTTCTCACTTGTTTTAGAGGGTATCACTGACTGTTTTGGTCTAGATAGTCCCAGGTAAATGGGTTATAACTTGGGCACGCTACTCTAATCGGCCTGATTCCAAAACGGGGTTATGTGACACATTCTGAAGTATCGACTCTAAAAATTTGGTGATTTTTGGTTCATCGACTCACCCTAGGTAAATTTTTAAAGTTGCCATGACTGTAGCCCACAACCCAGCCCAGTAGACTCGACCCTAATTTTCTAGCTCAAATTCCTAGCCCCATAAGTTTTACATGCAATGCCTAAAACTCAAGATTTTTCCCAATCTAGAATGAGGAGCCCGTCCTCTATAACTTTCATATTTTGTATGCTTACTAATTCTCACAACATTCAGGTCAAAAACTCTAAACAATGCGAACTATCCTTGACTGCCTTGATCCTGATAGTCCCCTATGAACAGGCCATAACTCTCTTGTTACAATTTAAAATTCAACAATTCAAAAGTCTTAGCGTAGAGGACACCCAGATCTATCTTCCATTCAAATTTGGTGGCTTTTGGACCAAAATACCAATAGAATCAATTTTTTAAAGTCACATGAATTTTTTGTCCTACTTAGTGGCAGGTTCTCATCACTTCTCATTCCAAAACCCGATCTTTTCACTTAACGCCCACGTCCCCCATACCCGTGACCCGTTATCCAAGAATCTCGACTATGTTAACCCCACCCAAGTCATCGAAGTCATGAAAGACGTTAAATTTCATTGCTAAGAATACAAAATACCAACATGCACTTACCTTGATGTAAACCTGAAAAAGGAGCATTGAAATCATCTCCCTTTTTGTGGTTTGAATATGAAAATCATGCAAAACTCTTTATAAAACCAATTCCTTAAACTTCAAACAAAATCACAAAAGAAAAATAGTAAGTGCTTAAAGTTTTGGGTGTAAAGAAAAACATGAGGCTAAGGTTTCACCCATGCACCATGTGTTTCTTACCAATGACGAGGAGAGGGAGGTGGTGGCGATGGTAGCTGGTGCCCAAGCTACGTGGGAAGTGCAGGGTTGAGGGAGATATGGGGCTAAAGAGAGGAGAATAAAGAGAGATATAGAGAGGAGGAAAGAGGATGAGGGGGAGAGAGAATGAGAAGATGTGAGGGGGGTTTTCATGGTTAGGGTTTTAGGAGGGGGGGTCACGGTTGTGGGGAGAGGAAAAGGGAACAGAAAAAAAAAGAAAGGAAAAAAAAGAAAGGAAAGAGAAGGGGAAAAAAGGAAAGAAAATGAGAGGGAAAAAGAAGAAAATTAAGTACAAATTCTAGGGTTTGATTTGGGGGAAAAAATTTAAATTTCAAAATAAAGATAGCTAGGAGGAAAATAATTGAAAACGTAATTAGTTGACTTGTGAGACAAAATATGTAATTATTTAAATCGAAGAAAAGGAACAAAATAACCCGAATGGAAAATAAATATTTTTTTCATCACTGAAATAAGTTTTAAAAGACAACAAGTAGCGAAAAATATTTATAATGACTTGGATTACGAGGGTTGATCCACATTACTAGGCCTCCCAATTTGATTTTTCGAGGTTTTATAGTTACACACACACAGATATATATATATATATATATATATATATATATATATATATATATATATATATATATTATATATATTTATATATATATATATATATATATATATATATATATATATATATATATATATATATATATACAAACACATATATATATATATATATATATATATATATATATATATATATATATATATATATATATAGATACATACATACATATATATATATATATATATATATATATATATATATATATATATATATATATATATATATATATATATATATATATATATATATATACACACACACATAGATATATATATATATATATATATATATATATATATATATATATATATATATATATATATATATATATATATATATATATATATATATATATATTTATATATGCACACACACACACATACATACTTATATATACACACACACACAGACGCACACACACAAATAGATATATGTGTGTGTTCTATATCTATATATATATATATATATATATATATATATATATATATATTATATATATATATATATGTATGTATATGTATGTATGTATGTATGTATATATATATTATATATATCTATCTATACTACATACATATGTACATACATATATATACATGCATACGTGTGTGTGTGTGCGCGTAAGTGTGTGTGTGTGCTTGTGTGTGAGGGGGGTGTTGTCTATACAATGCGTGGTTTCGAGCTCTAATATGATTAAGCGGTACGAATTGTGATAACACTCAATCTACAATCCTTTTTTTTTTGTTTTTGTTTGTATGGGTGTGAATTCAGACGTTTTGTTAATGTTGTTGAGTTTTGATTGTTTATTTAGGTTGTGTCTATAGTTCATAAAATTTTGCTAAGCACTATCAAATGGAATTTTTGTAGATTATCCTTTTTGGGTATAAATGAAAGCATACAGATAGACTATCGACAATATTTAATTTATGCAAAAATTGAAATTTTTTTTTATTTGGATTTTATGTACAACACATATTTTTCTTCTTTAAATTTGTGTCTTTTATTAAAATATTTTTAACAATGTACTAATCATTTTATGAATAATAAAAAAACAATAAGCTTAAAAATAAGAGTAGTACTCACTTTAAAAATAAATGTATAAAACTTCTATTATCCGACTTTACACTTGACTGACTGATGATATAGATTCTACAATTTACCTTTCATAAATGAGCCTCAAATTTATGTTCGGATGGAGGGAAAAAACGATGGAAATTTTATGAGAAGTGGGTCTTAAGGAGTTAACGTGAGAGAGACAGACGGAGAGAATTAAGAAAGTTACTAATGAATATTTTTTTGATCCGTAGGAGCCACAAAGGGCAATACAATGGGAGAGAGGGGAATCAAACCTGGGATCTAATGCACCCAGTATCTTAGTCAATACTTTTTAGTTTTTAAAAAATAATTAAATTTTGATTGATGGTTGAGATTTGCCAGAATATTTGATCAAGGGTTGTAAATAAGTAAACTTCCTAAAATCACTCTAAAGCAAGCCAACTCAACATTTCTTTTATATTATATAATAGATGCAAATATTACATATATACAAAGGAAACTATGCTTGACAACTAAATAATGTTAGCCTACTAAATAAATTAAAAAAAAAATCGAAGGAAACTACACAAAGTGAAATAAGCATATCTAATGACCTAAAATTTGAAAAATGAGGTGCCTGACAAATAAATTATGTTGGCCAAAATGAGATGCTTGAGATCTTGAAGAGCAACTAGAAGGTCAAATGAAAGAGAAGAAAAAGAGGACAACAAAGGATCCTTGAATTTGTTGAGGCAAATACGATATGCTGCGAAAATCTGAAGCCCCAAGTGAGTGGTATTCGTTTCAATTTAGTTGGAGGTCATTTTTGTTTCAATAATTTTGAATCATTGATCACTTCTCAGTCTCTATTTTCTCTTCCTAAAAATACTCATTTGATTTTTTGTAGGGTTTGTCTAGTCATGTTCGCGATAGTCTTTATGTGCTACCTTCAAGGCCACAGTCCAACATGAGGGAGGGATGAAGAAGATGATTGAGAAGCAAGATCATCATGACGTCAGAATAGGGATTTTCAAATAGAGTAAGCAAAGACTTAATTTCAACCAGTCATTCACTGAAAGTAAAGAAAGTCATTCACTGAAAGTAAAGAAAGCAAATAACTCACGCAAGAAGTTACTAAAATCTGTTCGTTTCTTTGGTCGGGTTTGGGGTGGCAGTTGTTGTTTGAGGACAAAAGGTAGTATTAGCAAATCATAATGGGGTCAGGGCACACTTCTACTTGCTCACCACAAGTGAGCATCTGCATAATTTGTTTCCCTGTAAAGAATTAGATACGTTAGCTATTTCTCAAAATGTCCCAGTAGTAGTCTTTTCTAGCTACTTTTTAATCTTTTGCTTCTCAATACTTGCATCATGTTTTGACTAATTCTAAAATATTTATTACTATCGTTGATAAGTATTAAGGTAAGGAAATTGAATGCACTAGTCACATCCTAAAACATGCCTATATTATTTGGCCTACTCACAAAACTCATTAGGGAAGAAATTAAGCTAAAACATTTGCAAGTGAACATGGTTTCTAGAGCTACTGTTACCCTAAGAAATTTGTGTTGGACGTGATGCAATCTCCACAGTTTTTGAGCTTATCTATTTTAATTTCAATTTGATTTTTAAAGTAATTTTGATTTTTTTTAATTTGTGACTATCATAGACCTATTTACACCAAACAAAAGTCTAGCTTAGCACACTAAAGTTACTTTTGAGTATCTCCTTTCGTTTAAGCTTCCCTAATTGTGCTCCCTTCACATATTCTTCAACTTCTATATATTATAATTTATTCAATTAATCAATTTTGTGGTTTATCTATCTCTCTACTCCAAATAGAGATGTATGTATGTGATTCGAGCACATACTTTTAGCAACAATTCTAAAGGAGCTCGTTTGTTAAACAAATCAACACCTACTAGCTTGGGGTTTATAAATTTTGTTTATCTTTTCCCGCCTATCACTTCCTTCATCATGAACAAGTTAACAACTACCACCCTAGGGAACATAATGAGAGGAGTTTATTAGCCTAAGTACATTATTAATTTCACATACTAGTTCTCCCTATTGGATAAACTTAAGGCTTTGAGAGGCTAAAATTAAGGTTCATTCGTCTTTTAAGAACCTAAGTTTAGAAAATAAACTGTTTCTCAAAATTTTAAATGGGGTACTTTGATTGGTTTCTTGCTTTTATTTTGTGTAGCAGATTGATTGTTTTCATTCAGTTCACAACACGACAAAGAGAAAAAGAACAACTTGATGTAAGCCACAAGTAGGTACCTTCTCTTATAGATCCCTCAAACCTCTTAGTATGTATGATTGGGCAAAGTGAATCACGTTGTTCACGTGGATGATGTTATCATGCAGCTGCAGGTATGCTAAGACTTCGCAGTTTGTATTGGAGCTATATGTAGTGAAAAAAGTAGAACAAAACATGAAGAAAACAAAGAGACAAAATGCATGATTTTACGTCCTTTTTAGAGAAAATTGCAGAAAAGGAAGGGAACAAACTCCTACTATGACCTTTAGCTTCATGTGGATGGTTATTTATTTGATGAAAAGAAGCCAATAACTCAAACAATAAAGAGTCGACCCCATGAAAATCCTACTAAGCATTGTCCTCAAATTGTGCACAAATCACCTTAAGCGCCACTGCCATAGTGATAGGAGACCAATGGTATTGATTGACAGCTTATCCAAAAAAAAGCATTTGCGAAGGTTAAAATTAGACAAAAAAGCAATAACGTTATACCAAAGAAGCAAAAGCATCCAAAAAATAAAAGGTTAGCAATTGACACCCGCAACCATTAAAAAAAAAAAAATCAAATTTATCTATTAGACAATAATATAAGGAATGATCCTATGTTGAACCAACAACTTATTGTTTCAAATGCGTGTTCTACTATGCATAACCAGAAATGCAAGCAATAACGTTATCCCAAAGAAGCAAAAGCAGCCTAAAAAATAAAAGGTTAGCAATTGGCACCTGCAACCATTTTAAAAAAATCAAATTTATCTATTACATAATAATATAAGGAATGATCGTACGTTGAACCAACAACTTACTGTTTCAAATGCGTGTTCTACTACACATAACCCAGAAATGCAAGCACATGTCATATTCGATTGTTAGTTTGCTAAAATTAATAGAGGGTGCTTAATTGGTAGAAACTAGAATGTAGGGATTTTCTGTTTAACATGCTGATTACATGGGTAACGAATAAGAAGTGGAACAAGAGCACGAACAAGTTGTTACCTCTGCCATCCTTGCAATGTTCTACAAAATTTTGGTTTAAAGGAATGGAATTGTCCAACATGATGCTACAAGAACTATTATACATATTAAAATCACTATCTGGAAGACCCCCCCTCCCAAATTTGCTCGAGGGCTGACTACGCAAATGAAAACAGGGGAAGCTACAGATAATGCTAAATTATAGCAAGAAAATAGAGACATTAGATGAAATAAAAAGAGAGAAAAATCAAATTAATTGCAATGCTCTGATCCATAACCCAATGGTCAGTGTTCTAAGACAAGCAAAATGCATACATAAAGCTAAATTAGAGTAAGAAAATGAAAACAAGGAAAACCCCAAATAATGCTATATTAGAGCGAACATGAATAGGGGAAACCACACGTAATACTAAATTACAACAACAAAATACAAAACTTAGGTGAAATAAAGTGAGAAAGAATTGAACCAACTATCATTTCCATGCCCATGGTCAATGTTCCAAGGCAAGTATTCGATGCTTGAATTGGAATAAATTTGTGCAAGTAGCGATTCCCAATTGCCAAGGCATTTACCTTAAGGACGACCTATTTTACATGACCATCCCTTTTTTATGATTAAAATTGCCAAATGCAAGCAAAAGGCATATAAACTGCCCTTTAGCCATGCTAGAAAGAGCAAACAACAAAGACATATTGACCAAAAGAGAACTAAATATGACAAAGCTATTAGGCAATTCATTTGGTATGTATGGTATTGTCACTCCCCAAACTCATGATTATAGGTCGACAATCCCACGAAAATTCATTTGGTATATTATGCATCCAAAACCATCCATGTGTCAATTGGTTTCATTTGCAGTTTCATTCCATTCTAATAACAACAATGTTGACAACAATGACAACAACAACTCTCTGTGTAGATCCTACTTTTACAGGATCAAGGAAGATCCAAATGTAGGCATTCTCACCTTTATAGACATCTTTTCCTGTAAATAGATCGATTTGAAGAGACCTTGATAAATTTTTTAAAAACATTTTGGAGGTCAAAAGTCTTTTAATAGGAAAACCATAATTAATATATGAAATATTAAAAAAATAACACTAAATTAATTATATGTAACAATGAACATAGGAACATTAAGAGAAATATCTTAAACAACCAGAGGGAAATAATTAAAAATCTTAGCAAGGTTAGATTACTATTAACATGCACAAGTGCAGTAGGCACAAGATAGAATAATAACCACAGCAACACAACATGACATATTCCCTACATATTCAGAAGCCAAAAAGAGGTAGAAGAAGCAAGCTACTTATGGCTCACAATGCTAATCCTAAACACATACCTGTACCCTGAGCAATGTCCTCTATTAGTCGTAAAAACTCAAATCATGTTTAATCACTTCATTTTAACTCTTCTTTGGTAGCCCTCTGTTTCTTCTACCTTCCAAAAGGTTAGTCCTTTCACACTTTCTCGCAAGCCCTTTCACACTCATAATCTTCACATGACTAAACCAATTTAGTCTCCCTTATATTATCTTCTATAAGTGCAACTTTTACTTTGTCTCTGATCACTTCACTCCTTATACTATCTATTCTCATATGATCACACATCCACCTAGTCATCCTCATCTCTACTACCATCAACCTATGGACTTGATCCTTCTTGATTACCCTGCATTTTGAGTTAAAAAACAATGTTGGTCTGACTACCATACGGTGAACATTGCCTTTTAGTTCTAATAGGATCTTCTTATCACACAATACTCTTGAAGCATTCTTCCATTTTTATCACTCCACTTTTACACATTAGTTAATGTCTTCGTTAGTCTTGCATCTCTCCTAAATGATCAAGCCCAAGTATCTGAACTTCTCAACCCTTGGTATTACCACCCTACCAAGAGTGACTTCCCTTCTAGCCCCCTTCTAATCCACTGAATCCACATGGTAAGTACTCAGTCTTTCATTTTTAATTTAAAACCATCAGACTTGAGGATCTTCTTATCACACAACAATCTTGAAGCAAATAGCATGCACCATGGTATGTCATCTTAAATCTCTTTAGTGAGCTCATCAGTAACATTAGTGAAAAGAAACGGGCTTAAAGCCGATCCTTGATTGAGCCCAATGTCCATATAAAATTTATTTGTGTTCCCTCCTAAGGTTTTAATACTCGTATTTACTCTCCTATATATATCCTTAATAAATCATATATATGCAAAGGAACTTATTTGTTCTCCAAGCACCTCCATACACCTTCGTGGAATTGTATCATATGCTTTCTCTATATCTACGAATACCATATGAAGATATTTTTTTTCCTATCTCTATTCAATTCCATGAGCCTTCTTATTAGATGAATAGCTTTGTAGTTAATCGACGTAGCATAAAACCAAATTGGTTCTTCGAAATTGACATATCCCTTCTTAACCCCTTCTTAGCTAGTCACCTTTTTCCACAACTTCATAGTGTCAACAAATAATGTTATACCTCTATAATTATTGCAATTTTAAATATTATTCTTGTTCTCTTAGAGTAGGATAACTTACTTATTCTCCATTTACAAGCCATCTTTGCAGCCCTAAGGATAGCATTAAATAGTTTTTTTAATCACTCTAGTGCCTCTTCTCCTAAACACTTCCAAATTTCCATGACCTAGTCTTGGCCCACAACCTTACCAATATTCCCCTTCCTTTTAAGGCCTCTTCAATCTCATCTTTACTGATATTGTTGTAGAATGTATTGTTTTGTTTCTTATCTTGACAACCTTGCTCATGACTCTTTGCATTTTTAATTATCTTATCGTGAAAGATCTTATAAAAGTAACTCTACCACCTTTATCTTATTTGAGCTTCCCCTATTAGATCCTATCTCCTTCATCTTTGATGCACCTTATGTTGCCAATTTGTTTGTTCTCTTTTGCTAGCCCTACCTTGCTCAAAACCTCCTTCTGATCTTTCATAATCTCACGTCTCTAATATAGCCTTTTATAGGGGTTCTTTGTAATAGTGATGACATTCTTTGCTATCTTTTTAGTAATCTTGTACCCAGCATTATTTAAGTCCTTTTCTTTGTCTGCTTTGCTATCAATTAGAGTAGTATATGCATCTTGTTTCTCCTTGGCTTTTGCTTTCACCTCCTTATTCTTCCATCAAGCTCTTTTTATTTTGCCTCTACTCCTTCAGAAGTTTCTAAAATTTTCTTAGCCAACCTTCAAATGCATTATACCATTACTTCCCATATTGAGCCTGCATCCTCTACTTATTTTCAACTTTCTTATGAATTAATCTTCTTTAATGACTTAACCACCCTCTCACCAATGAGATTGTACAGGTTAACTCTACAAATCTAACACTTCTCTTTTTCCTTTTTGAACATTTGATCTACACATCCATCACCAACAATCTATGGTATGTCCCCAAATACTCACTCTATATCACTTTAAAATATTTGCATAGCTTCCTATTAGTTACTCCAGTTAGAAAATAGTCTATTTGAGTCTTTTTGTTGCTGCTCTTAAAGGTCACCAAGTGATTATCTTTCTTAAAAAGGGAGTTAGTAACCAACAATTCTGAAGCAACCGCAAAGTCCAGAATTTGCATTTTCTTTCCCCAAATGGAAACCTCTATGTGACGTATCATACCCATGTATTTTTGTTCTGATATGCCCATTAAAGTAGCCCCCATGAAAGCAATTCTTCCTTTAGGGTGCATTTTGAATAACCTCATCCAAGTCCTCCCAAATTGCCTTTTAAAATCATATGTCAAACTTATTTGTGGCACATAAACACTAGCTACATTAAGGATTTCTAAAACCCACTATTAAATTAATAGACATAATATAGTCAATCTTACGCCTCACCTCTACCACTTGATCAACCAACTCCTCATCAACTAAAATACCAACTCCTTTCCAATTTTTTAAAATCAAACTGGCCCCTTAATATTGTAGCTCTTTAAGAAGGTCAACTTTCTTATTTTGAAAGTTAGAGGATCTAACGTTTTATTATATTGTTGTTTAAGGATCTCACTTTGTATGTGGAATGTTTAATGATCCGAAGTTGCATTGTGATGGTTTAAGAACCTCTCATGGTATTTAGAACTTTATATTAATGAATGATCACTGAAGTCACACATATCCCTATTAGTCGTATCATAGACAAAATCTAGCCCCCTTCTACCCAAACCCTCTCTTGAAGACCAAAAGGCTAGAATTGGGATGTTGCATAAGCAATCAAACTAAATATCTGTTTAACATGGTTCCAAGCAAACACTACAGAGAAAAACATAAACTAAAAATGCATGAATTACCTAATGAATTACTAGGAGTCTCCCTCTTTCGAAGTGGGAAATACAAGCAAGGCAATCCCTTTTAATAAATTACTCTGACGGTATCGAGATGCTTGTTGAATGGAAAAAAGACATGCTCTTGTCTCCTCAAATTCAGACCCTTGACAATCGAGTCTTTGCTTATTACAACATTGCCCAAGTTGCTTTGGACCGTAAAGCCTCAACCATAGCCATTTCACTAAGGTTACTGGCGTTGAAGTTAAGCTTGAACATACCAGCATCAAGTGGCCCAAGGTCTATTCAATGTCCATGGTTCTAGTCCCATTAGATTTCTTCATTACCATGGAACTCCTCACACATCGAATAGCTCTAGTAGCCAACCTACCCGATGACTGGCCCTCTTTAACCAAAATAAACTTATTTTGAGTATTGTAACAATCCCAAAGAATCGCGACAAATTCACCAAGTTGATCAAATGCCAAATGATCTACACCTTGAGTAGAGCAATTCTTCATTGAAAGAGAATCAAGTCCATAACAACTAGCCAAACCCACTATTGGTCCAAATCTTGAGCGCCACTGGACAAGATAACAATACATGAGAATTGGAGGTTTAAGGCATGTGTTTTGAACTTATGAGAAGTATTTATTTGTGCTTATTACTGAAATTTTCAAAAAATTATAGAAATAGGTTGAATTGTGCTGAACAGGCCTATGTAGGGGTGGGCAATGGACCGGGTACCCTAAACAATCGGCCTGTTTAAAATAGGGCTAATAAAAGATTGGATCAATAATGGATTGGGCCATTAATAGGCTAACCCATTAAGGCATATTAACGGACCGGACTGGGTGGGCACATTAACAGCTCGTTTAGTAACCTATTATTTTTTTAACCTAATTGACACACTAGTTTACATATTCCAATTAGTTAACCTCATTACCAACACTTTGTATATAACAATAATTATTATACACCGTTGTTTTGCACAAGCTTGTTCTGTTTTTAAACAGGTCCAAAGCAGCCCGCCCATGGGTTGACTTGATATTGACCTGTTTATCAGCTTGATTGTGTATTTTCTAACTTTGAATTTGGACTAATTTAACTTGGTTGAAAAATTACAAATACATTAGTTGAAAAATTAACTAATCAGAAACACTTCTTAGGTGGTAATGGGCGGATCATGAGTGGGCCGAGTTCACTTGGCCCATAACCCAGCCCCAACCCATTAATAAATGTACTAGACCCAATCAGTTCGTTTAGTTAATGGGCTAGCCCAGTCTGATCCAGCCCAGTGCATTGTCCACCCCTAGGCCTATGTTATATACTAAAGCCTAATTGTAATTAAACCTAGACATGTATTTTAAAAAGTTGCTTAATTATGTGTACAAACAATATAAGCTATTAAAAATGCATATTCATCTTATGATAGAATACAGATACATTCCAATGAGCTCTATATTATATGCTATAATAGTTGTAAATTAATGGAAGAATGGCATTTTTTAATGGATGTGTATAATGTACAAATAATTTACAAATGTATGTACAATTTGAAGTTCCTTTAGTACTAACTCAATAATTTCCTACATTATTCGATAGATTAGAATGTGTTTAATATAAATTCCTTTATTATTTATCAAAAGGCACCTTGTTTTACTTTAATATAAACCATGAATATTTTTTCAATCATAAAATGCATGCTACTTTGAAGAAATATTATATTATTGAATTGTATAAAATTTTCATTAATTTACTAAAATCACATAATTAACTTGTGAACATAATTGAAATTATGACATAATTTTGATTTAAAATTTATAATTACTATACAATTGGCCTACATAGTTGTTCGAGGTGAGAAAGTGGATATTGCAAATTTAGAATTAACCAGGCATAATAAACATATTTGTATTATCATTGTAACAAGTCTAGTTATTGATGAACAAGTAGTGATTTGTGTTCAATCATAATCTAATCCATTAAGGATTTTTTCTAAGTATTGAATGGTGCTGAATGTGCTCAATTCTGCTGAAAGTTGTTAAATATTAGTGGTAAGTACTTATGATAATTCCCACCGAACATGCCTTCAACTGCCCTAGTAATCAAACAATTCATTAAGAAATTTGGAACTCTTAAACCCCTCGTTAGAACAAGCAGAGAAGGCAACCCAACCTCCAAGAAAATAATGTAATTTGAGGGGAAGACATCAAGAAACCAAATTTTCTCCCCAAAACACAGGCCATAGTTGGAACTACTTAAAGCCAAATTTTGTAATTTTGAAGAATGAGCAAGATAATACACTAAAGTTACAGAAAATTCACCATTGGATGAAAAGTGCTATGAGCTTGTCACATGGCCAACATGGACACAGAGGCATACAGAGAACAAGGTCATGTTGTGTGCTCGATCTTCCGTCTATGCTACACTTACATAATCAAACAAGCTAGATACCAAAATGTTATCCTCTCCATCATACCTAGACTGAATAGCTCGAAAGAAATGTGGACGATGCAGCAATTGAGAACCCAAATATGAATGCATTTCCCGTTACCAACCTCCTACCAAAATCCCTTCATCGCTAATTCCTAAACAACCCATATGTTGGGCCAGGTAAAGCTGGGTCGTGATCCGAGGTTAATTGACAAAAAGTCCTTCTCTGGATAGTAACAAGCCTTCAACAAATGGAAGACCAAAAAGTCACTGTCATTTTTCAAATTACCTTGCTACTAGAAGAGCAGTGTTGAACGAATCCCAGAAACCTAAACCACCATCTTCCTTCCAGTTATACAAATCAGAACTACTAATCCAATGCATCTTCCTCACATTAGAGTCATGTCCTACCAAAACTGATTAATAAGGGATTGAATTCAATCAAACAAGTCCTTAGGCATCTTAAATACACTCATAGCATAAGTTGGGATTGCCAAGGCCATAACTTTTATCAGCCCTCCCAAACCCTCCCAAGAAACAAGCTAATCTATCCATCCCCAGAAACACTTGCTAATTCTATCAGTAATAGGAAAAAAAGGCTCTCGATTTAGATCTCTCATCATATGTATGCAGATCGTAATATAGGTCTTAGGCAAGGACTTCCCTTATATTAAGAACAAGTCAAACAGAATCCCTATACTCTTGAGTTACACCCTTTGAGAAGAAAACACTAGACTTGTCAAGGTTTACGCATTTATTTGAAGTATTACCATAAATTCCTTGAATCCCTTTCCCAATGTGGGCTTGTTCCACCTTCGCCTCACATAACAAAATAGGATCATAAGCAAATAGCAAATGCGAAATAACCAGTTGCCCCATACAAACTAAATGCTCCTAAATTAAATGTTACTTTTTGATTTTTTTAGCAAGCCACTTTGCACATATCAAGTGTCATAGGCTTAGACACATTATGAATAGATAAGATATGCATAGAGCAAAAAAAAAAAAAATCATAGGAAATCAAAATCTTGTCGATAATAAACTAGCCTGACATAAAATCGCTATGAGTCTTAGAAAATAATGTGGCGGAGAATAACTTTCATTGACTTGGTAATTCTAAAGAATCTTCACAATGTGATGTGATTATGAGCTTGACATGTTATCTTATGTTTTAATTTCCATGGACATTTGCTATGAGGTATGAAACAGTTGCTCATGGATATATAGTTGCTTGCATTGTATCTATGTGTTTAAATTGATCTCAAGTAATGTTTTGACAAGTTCCCTGGGTCATTGACAACCTAAAGCTTCAATGCTAGAGTTCAACCATATTAGACTCTTATTGTCAAAGACATTGACAGGCATATCAAAAACAAACCCTTATTAGAGTCAAAAAATTCACATAACATGGAATGTGCTTGAATTATATTGAAATGGACTTTGATCAATCATGCTAATCTAGATTTATGTATTTTTTGCTAAATTCAGAGTTATTCAAATATATATAGAATTCCATGATGGGTATGCATAGCTCAAATTGCTGTATCAACTTGTCTGTCGTTTGCTTAAAGTTTTCTTATGCCTAAAATGGGTAAATTAATTATCTCCAAGTTAATTAACTGTTGGTCTTGCTAAATACCTATTGGTCAATCCTTAAAAAGGAATATTAACTTTGTTGTTTTTATGATAACAGTTGGTTGCCTTTTGGAAACGTATAAAAAAGATTCAAATGTATTTCAAATCTGGAATAGGCCAAGAGCACTTCATTTCAAAAGGATAGTGGTGGTCAACATTTCTAAGAATGGGAAGTTACAGCATCAAGCTTAAAAAGAAGTTCATCTGCCTTATGAAATAAGGAATGCCACAGCTAGCACACTAAATTAAAGCCATAACATCTTCTCTCCAATCTAGAAGAAGCCAAAAAAGATTGAGCAGCCATTGAGAAAAACAGATGTCTATCAAGACCCTTGAACCAGCCTATAGCTGTTAGAGAGAAGCATCAACGGAATATTATATTGTCATCGAAAGGATGCATCCATTGGCATCCTTTAACTATCAAATTCTTATTACCTATATATGGAGATTTTGTGGAAGCAGAAGAGTATGTAACACACGCATGTAAAAATTTCAATTCTGTCTAAATGCTACTGTCCTCTTGAGTGAACAATTCAAAATTAGTATAATCCTTGTACACACATTTGAGATTCCCTATGAAATAAAAGGGTCGGAGATTCTTGATTGCAAGCAAGAGGGTTGACTAGGAGACTCATTCTTCCTAAATTGGGATTTAGGGAAATCACTTCAAGAGCTTATCAAAAGGTGTGTTGTCATCAAGCTCCTTGGTGGACACTTGACAATGTAATCTCAGAGCATATTAATATAGATTAGTTGAATCCTAAGAAAAGGTTTAGTCAGCAATGTAGCACAGTTAGAAGAAAGAACCTCGTTAACAAACGTTGTGTGCTTTAAATTCTATTTTATCCTTTCTTTGCTTAATTTCCTTGACCTGTTTACTTAGCTTCTTTGATTATATTAGTCATAATCCTTAAGTTTTCTATATTTTGCAATCATCTATGCTCAAAATTTTTATTTGAAATTATTTGGAGTCACCCTATTCACTCCCCTTTAGAGTGACTTGGTTGACTTCGGACCAACAAATTACCTATGTGATAAAGCTGTAGATACTATTGCATAGGATAATAAGTCTGAAACTGGTCAAACTGGTTAGGTTAGCCATATCAGAATGGGCACCATATTCATGTGGTTCAATTGTTGTGGTAACTCTCCTACATTCAGAATACCTAGCAACACGTGTGACATATCAGTCCTAACTATGTCCCAACAGACAATAGTGTTGGGAAAAAAAGCGGGCTTAACCCCTTTGGACTCAATGCCTTATTTGGATGCCTATTTAAGGGCTTTAAAGTCCTCTCCCTCAGGGTAAGGCATGCATAACACGTTATTGAACTCATCGCAAACTTTAGGAGCAATACCATTAAGAACGAAATCCGCCCTTTGAGAACCAATGAAGGAGAAGAGGCTTAAAAAGAACTTCAAAACCAATTCCTCTATTCTGTGATGCTCCACCATTGAAGATCTACTTTTTTTTTTTTTTTCCCCAATGTATTGTCGAACACCCATTTTTCTTATTTTACAGGGTCATATATGTAGCATCTTAGGGGACACTTACGTATGCTATGGTGATTTTGTGCCCTTTTTATTGCTTTTATGCTCAAGCATGTTTTGTATGTTTTAGTAGATTTGATCGACTGAAACAAAATGCACTGAGTTGATGATTGCTTTTGAGGCCTTCCACCCCCCCCCCCCCCCCCAAAAAAAAAAAAAAGAAACAAGAGAGAAGCTTTGAGGCGTAAAAAGTTCCTGACATGGCCTAACCATGTCAAGAATCACAGGAAAAGTATTATGCAAATACATGACCTGCATTTGACCATTTTTCAAATAATTCATCTTGGCACACTGGGCCCAAAAAAGTCCCTCTTTACACCTCGAATTTGTGTCTTCTAAAATCTTCTTACTCGCATGTATGCAGTTAAGTCCTTTCAATTTGTGAATAATAACCCCAATTTTACTTTGAATTTTCCAAGTAATCTCTTCATTCCAATGCTTAAGATCTACATATAATGAGTAATTTTAGATTTCAAATTTTACCGCAAGTTACCCTGACCCGCATATTGCGAAGCCTGCTAAACAATAGTTTTGTATCCATCCTCTACCACCCACATATTCTCAAACTTGGAACTTCATTTTGATCCTTGGACAACCCAAAATAGGGCATTTAGCTTCAATTGAACCAATAAATGCTCAAAAACTTCGTCATTCAAAATTTGAAACTTATCACTTCGTCAAGGGGGAACAACACTAACCACTCAACACCAGCACAATATCGGTCAAGGCGCCCCTTAAATGAGCCATTATCACCTACCCTATTCCAGCTAGTAAAATTATATCTAGAGAGCCCCAATTCATAAAGCCCATGAGCATTAGGGTCTCACAAAATGAGTTTAGCACATTTTGACTACATGAACAACCCCCTATTATTTTCATGATTGCAAAATATCTTGTTAATATTCCTCCAGTAAGCCACAGAAGGTCGGAATGAGTCCTGAGGTGTAGATCAAACCACGTGTTTCCTAATTCATGGTTGACTCCAACCATCATGATTGCCTGTAAAGCGCCATCGGTATGTCGATGGGCCAAACTTTTCAATAGCCGCGTCAAAATGATTGAAGGAATTCGAAAGAAGGATACCTTAATAGACTTATGGCATAAGAAAGCCAAGCCATGTTCTTCTGCTGTCTGAAAGAATACGCTGAAAACCTTCAAAATAACACTTGATTAAAGCTAATTTTTGCACTGTTGAATTTGATCTCCGATAAGAAGGCCATATTTAGTAATAACCTGCAACATGTTTAGTGATAACCTCCTAATGAAGTAAGTGACAGAGGTTGGAAATTGTGCAAGGGTGACCAAACCCTCAACAGTTAAGATATAGACTTATTCACATAGCAGGTTGTAACACAATCTCTACTTGAACATCAAAATCACCACCAAGTAATGACTTCCATTCCATCCCACACACCTTCTCACTCACCTCCGATCCTTCTCCCCTAAGTCGCCCAACTTGTGTTTGAAGAACTCATTCTCAATACTAATGATTGCAGTTCTGTCAATATTTATACCCGCTGACACCCCTTCATCAGGCTGAGTTACAGCACTAGAGCCTTCGCCAACCACCCTTTCCATAAAAGTATAAAACTTGGTCGAGTCTTGACATTACTCTTTGCCTTATTTTTTCTAGAAATTCATAAATACCTTCTCTTCTTACAACTTTTGCATTCGTATGCTTGGCCTTGATGGGGATGCATGGAGCCAATCACCATATCACAAGCCTAATTCCTCATCTGTATCATCACTTCACACCCACTATAAAGTATAAACGAGTTCCTGACTATGAATGCTATCAAGCTTTCAAAATTTTTTCAATATGCCACTCCCTTTTATCTTTTACCCCATTTGTCACCCAGTTTAAAATTTTGTTCCTAAATATCAGCAACGTACCTAATTACCAGCAATAATAGGTAACTCAATTAATTTTCTTTTTTTTTTTTGTTGACGGTATGGAATCGAATTTTTAAAAAAATATAAAAAAGAAGAAGTCTAGCCCTCGCCCCCCCCCCCCAAAAAAAAAAGAAAATTCCTTCCTTTTCCTTTCTCTCTCCTCTTTAAGCACCTATTCTATCCTTCAAATCCTTAGTCACAAACAAAAACCTACCTACCTGTAAGACCTTCTAATCCTCCAATTGATTTGCTTAGAGTTCTATTGAACCTAGATCTATCAAACGCCTGTGGTCAATTAAACCACGCAATGCCAGAGTTCAACTGGAAGGAACTCATAGAAGGTTTGACATGGCTTCCCCTATTTTTCTTAGAACACTTGCAATGGTGATTCAGAAATTTGGATCACAAGTGGGGACCTACATCCTCCATATCATCCTATAAGTTAACTTTTTTTCGTTAATCTATATTTCATAGATCACCAACTTGGATCACCAAATAAAATAATAGCTAATAGACCCCACCACACACATATTTTTTGGTTTTACACTTACATTATGTGTATTCGTGTGAATAATTATAAATTAATTATTTGTTATCAATAATGTGTATTTAATTATTGTAAATTAATTATTCGGATATTTTTTTAAAATTTCATTATTAATCTATAATGATGAAATTTTTTTATAAGTACAAATATGATACTTAATATAAAAAAAATACATTTGTTTAAAATAAAATTTTAAAAATAATACAAGTGTTTGTGGTTAATGTTCTACATTTTTCCTTTTTTTTAATTGCCTCAGCAACTGCTTTCCCCCCAAAAAAAAATTGCAACTTGCCTACAAAACGTATCAGCAGACGTGGTAAAAAAAAAGTAAAATTAGTGTAGCGGGTGAACCATGCTTACGGGTTGGACTGGGAGGCGAGTTATGCCCGTGTCGCCTTGGACCACGGGCCAAAATCACTGCTCACGAGCCCAGCGTTGAAGTTGCTCTTATGTAGAAAGATTATACAATCATCATCATCCGCCCCCAAGTTTTCATTATAATATACCTAAATGATAAACCGTTCTAAACCCTATAAAACATATCTCAAGAAGTCGATTTTTCCTTCAACACTCGTGGTCTCACATATTGCTAATCACCACCTTTCAGATTCGTTGAGGATTTTCGACCCCCATTCCCACCGAATTCTCATTCAACTTTGATGTTTAGAAGGCACTTTGGAAAAGCAAGGCAAGGTTTCTCAGTAAAGGGTACTCGTGTCTTTTGCCTTCTGTTTCTGACGGCCGAAAGTTATTTCTTTTTTAAAAAAGCTCTCCCTCCCTGTCCTTTGTGCTGTTCCCTTTTTTTGTAAATATTAACAAGTCAGACAAAAAAGTTAAATTTACCTACGTACCGGCTATAGTGGGTCATTTGGTAGGTTGGTTGTTTTGAGGAACAGGATTTCAAATTAGGTGGCAGATCAAGAACAAAACAAAAAACATGGCAAACAGGAAAATTTTGGAAAACCTGATGGCAGTTGAGCCATGAAATCCACTACGAACATGTGCCACTTTGCACAATTATAGGACATCTATGAGTTGGACACATTTGAGTTTTAGCGCAAAGCCAGGCCCCTCCCTAAAATGTGTTTACTTCATCATGTGCCCCTATTACACATTTGCGAGAAAGACAAAAAAGAAATTATACCCTTAATTTCAATTTTAAAATTTCTAGATAAAATTTATGGCAATTGAGCGAAAAACTGTTAGAACGCTATAATATAAACACGTATTTATCTTACTGTTGGTCAGGCCTAATAAGTTTAGGCCCAACGGCCACTTATGTTGCCTAGGGCAACAAACCTAACCTCACCCTAAACTATATAAGGGGTGCTTAGGGGGTTAGTAAGAGACACGGATTACACCTCTCATATTCTCATATTTCTCTCTCACGGTTGAACCACTATCCGTTGGATTTTTGGGTTTAGGACGTGATTATTAAGGCGACTCTAGTAGCCGCCTGGTTTTCTTTATTATCGTGGATTATTACCGACAGTACGTTTCCGCATCCAGGTTAGTCCTAATTCTTCCTACAGTGGTATCAGAGTCTAAACTGTTCGGATTAGTCCCGATTAATAAGTTAATAATCGGTTTTGTTAAAGCATGCTCCTTTATATGATTAATTACCTAATTTCTATAATTATGCAAATTAATAGCATGCCTATGTGTCTGCTATCCACAATCAAGAACGAACTGAGTATTTTGTTTTAAATCAGATTCATGGATGTTCTGTTTCTATGCCCCAAACCCAATTTTTTCTTCTGATGATATGTTCATCGTAAATTGCTCAAAATTATGCATCTGGAATATTGGACAAAAATTCATACTTCCGTGATTTTGATGTCTCAAGATGACTAAAAGATTGAATTTTTTTTTACTAATAACCGAAGTCCATTATGCCCCAGTTGATATTTTTTTTTAAGTATGTTCCTGTAAATCCAGTGTCAAGAATTGGCTAAAGATTAATCATTTGGCCATGAACATGATTTTGCCTAAACTAATAGTAATTAGTTGACTGGTGTTACTCTGTATCCAAAATCGTGATTCTAGATGCGATTATGATAAATCGAATTCATGGATGATTAGCAGGCAGCTGTTTAGTGAGACACGAGACCCTAACCGCCAATCTACCCCGAAACCCTAACCCTAGAAAGGTGGCGGTATAGACCTTAGTGGTCTACCAGCCAGACGGTCTCCACTGTCAATGCCTTTGAGGCAGTGGTGACGGCAAACCTCGCCAGGCCTCGATGGCCCTCGCTGACCGCCGCCGAATTACCCAACCAAAACACAAAAAAAGGCGAGGGGCGGGGCAGAAGAAAGGAAACTGTGCATACCCATCAGGCAAACACCATGGAGGGGTGGTGCGTGACCATCACGTGTCGCCGACGAAGGTCATTTCACAATCTTCTTCCTTCCAGAGCCCTTTTCCATCGCCGATCTACGCAACCTTGAGAAAAAGGAGTCGAAAAACACCGATTCAGGAGGCGCGTGAGACCACACGCCACCGCCTGAGTGGCGCGTTTGGCGCGTGGACGTCTTCCTCAGGCTCAGATTAGGCCGATCTACACCGCAGTACCCTTAGTTCTCGCCGGTTTAGCATAGATCGAGACTCAACGGGGTCGGTGGTGGCTTGATGCATCATCTGGGTATTTTTATTGGAACAATCGACAACGACGGTGGTGGCTGCCGTGATCACGACGGCCAGTACAGAAGCTTCGTGCTCCCAGCCATGGCGTCGAGAGCATCCAGAAACAGAGAACCAGAGATGGGCAGCGAAATGTAGAGAGTTCAGGCTGAGGAACACCAAGAGAGAGAGAGGGACTCGGTTTAAGGGGTTTGGGGGGCAGTAACGCCCAACTTATAAAAACCCTGAGGCCTCCTTTTTTTTTTGGGCCCTCTTTCTTTTATTGTCTCGGGCCCTTGAAATATTTAGGCCCGTTTTTGTGTTTTGGACCAGATTATTTTTCGGTTATTATTATTGGGTTTTAACTCAATTATTAAGATTATTAATCATGGCATGTTTTTTAATTGGATTATGATGTTCGAGTTGATAAAGTTTTATATATTTAATTCATTCATTGAATTATGGTTTCAAATCAATTTTAATCCTGAATGTGTGAATTTATTACAAAACATTAATATGTTTAATATCGTATATAAATTTGTTTTATATATATGTCGACTTGAAATTTTCATGCCGAGTAACTTGTTATCGATCAATTGGGTTGAAGTTATATGAATTCATTTCATATGTATGACGTAAATTTGTTTTACTCGAACTCAATAAGTATCTATGTGATATGAGGATCCCCTTGATCGATAGATGAATATGTTTCATGAGTTATATTATATAAATATGTTTTATACAATATCCCGTCACATGAATATGTTTCATGATTTAATAATTTTATGCAAAAGCATGAGCAATTATGAATCAATTCATTGTTCTATCATTCTTGTAGTTATCTCATGTTATTATTTGGGTATGTAAGGTATTTGATCTATTTATGGATTTGTTTCATAAATTTTAAGTTTGCAATATTATATGAATACGTTTTATATAATCTGCGAGTCTTACTATGAATTCGTTTCGTCCAAACTTTTTATGGATCTGTTCTATATATAATTAATTGCGATTAATATTTGGATATATTTCGTGTTACAAATTATGTTGCGTTCGATTATATGGATATGTTTCATGTGAATCACCAATTTGTAGTATTATATAAATGTGTTTTATATATATATGAATTACATAAGTTGTAGTAAATTTGCTAATTGTTTTAGCATTTTTTATCCTTGCCCAAATTAATAAATGTGGATTCGTTTCATATTACCTGCTAATTATGCAATTTAGCGGTATTTTATGAATTGGTTTCATGAAATTCAAATTCGTAACATTATAAATGTGTTTTATAATTTGCGAATAACATTTGAACAAGTTTCATTTTATATATAATTATATAAATGTGTTTTATATAATGCTATTTGGGCATTTTATAGAATTCTTTTGTAACATGCTATTATTCAAATATGTTTAGCATTATAGATTCATTTTATTATATAAATGTATTTTATATAATAATTTGAATTTTATGTTTGGTATGTCATTGATAGAGTTCTAAATGACATATTAGTAGTTATATATAATGAGATAACTTCATATAAATTTGGTTTACATAAAGTTGGATATCTTCGTGATATTTCTAAAACGTTAATTAGTTTAATCATAACGTTCTCCATAAATTTTATTTTATGGAAAATTGTGATAAATAAGTTATAAAAACTTCTAATTCATGCTTGTATGAGATGATTATAAGTTTAGCGAAATTTTCGATCATACGACATGGATAATGGAGTTTTTGATAATTTATTTATTTGAAAATATGCCTAATGTCCCCTTTACAGAATATATACCTTTTAGATATAAAAATAAGGTTGGTAATTTGTTTACCAATAAAAGACCTTGATAGCACTGACTATGATACATAATGTTAGAGGATTCAGTTTCTTCTAAATGAACGTGCAATATTTCTAGGTCTTATAGGATGGCAAAGATGGTACTGTTAATGAACAGTATCTAGAAAACTTAAAAACATACCCAAAGTGGTTCGAGAATAGATCGATCAAGATGTTATACTTTATTATATTGCATCAATGTCGATCTAGTGGGAGAATTGAAAGTTATCCCACTGTTGAGTACGCATGGGATTAGCTTAGCATCAGGTTCGTCCGGATCCATTCCCTCAAAGGTTCTGGACGTAAGATTGGTATTGCAAAAGGGAAAAGGGCTAAGGAAATAAAGAGAAGCATATAGCACGTGTGAGTGCTATGATTGTGGAAATTAGGCATCTTATGCTTAGGATTGTCCTAAGTCGATTAAGGTACCTTCTTCCACAGCCCCTCCTGGATAATGTGTGCACTCCCAAACATTTGTTGTTAGCTGTGATCCTTAGTGGATTACAAATACGGGAGGAACCAAGCACATAGTTCGGGAACGAGTTGATTTTTGTGAACTTTCACCACTACACGGTAGATTCACAAATCGTCGTTTTAGGTAACGACAATGGAAAAATGTCCTTGAATTAAGGACAAATCATTCGAGGCTCCTTGAAGGGACTACGTTGTCTCTTCCCGATGCTCTCTATACACCTGGGATGCGATGTTTCCTCGTGTCTTCTGTTTCTAAGATTAGTTTTCTTTAATTTTCGTCTAAATGTCTTAGACATCATATGGCATGATGATTTGTTTGGCCATGTCACATTAAAAGGTATTTTCAATAGACGAAATAGAACATCTTCCATCCTTGTCTCATTTCTTAATTTGTTTTAAACGTGCTCATTTTGACCATAAGGGTCAAGATGGAGTTAACTAGCTAAAGATGGCCTTGTAAGACCAACTCACTCGACTTAAGGTGCAAAATGTGAGTTATGCCGAGTTAGTAAAGTAATAGGAAATCTTTTTTGTAAGATTTCGAGTCCATCAAATCCCTTAGCGTTCGTTCACTTTAGGCATCTGCGGATCCATGAATATGAAAGCATATTATGGAGCTACATATATTCATGATATAGGTATATATACCTACTATCCCAACGTTATTAAGTACTCGATGTGTTCATATACTTTATAGCGGTAGTAGGACTCAATTGGTACGAAATATTAAAACTCTTCAAACCAATTGAGATCATGAATATTTTCTTCGTGAAACAACATCCCGCAATGTTAATTTTCTTAAGGATGAGTTTCTTAACATTTGGTGCAATTGAAAAGGGCCTAAATTTGTATACATTACAATAAGACCTTCGACCACCTCTCGGTGAGGGGGGGATTTGAGTTCTCACTAAGTCACCGAGGATGGTACACATTTACTTGGTAGGAATGGTGAAGGTTTGTCTGTCAAGGAGAATGAGATTCGTTCTCAATTTTCAATTGTTGAGGAGATTTATTCCTAAACATGCAGTTAGTCCTCATGTTCAGGATCCCACCTCCAAATAATAGTGGGAGTAATCTTCTCTTCATAATCAGGGTTCCATACCTCTTAGAGAAAGGGGGAGAAACTCCTGGTCCCATACCTCTTAGAGAAAGGGGGAGAGATTTCTCATCTAGGTAGACAAATAATGAAGGTCCCAGGATCCAAAGTATGAAAGAATTCCTCGATGATTTTTTAAATCGAAAAAGAAATATTCTTATGCACTCCATCGGAAGATTAGGGATCTACCTCTTATTAAGAGGCGGTTGGCTCACTAAATCACAAAAAGTGACTGGATGCTATAAGGAATGAGATGAACTCATAGGCAAGATTTGGGAACTCATTGAACCTCCACCCTGACGTAAGTCTTCGAGATAAAACGTCAGGTAGACAGTCCGATCGATAAGCTCAGACTCTGTTATTCCTAGCCCTGATTGCCCATTCAGACTTTGGCGTGTTCGAAATGGAGTAAAGATTGTTTTTCTCAATGGTGATCTTGAGAAAGAGATTTATATGGACTAACCCATTGATTTTGTATCAAAGGGATAAGAGGATAATGTGTGTCGTCTTAAAAGATCCATATGTGATCTTAAGCAATCTTCTAATTTTTGGTACTCTAGATTCCATAAAGCCAATTTGGCTTTTCTATGATCTCAGAATACCATTGTATATGTTGAAAGATCAATATGGGGATTACGTTCCTCACGTTGATGATATAACGTTGACTAGGAACAACTTGGAGATGATTAAAACTACTAAAAAGTAGTCATTCCATGTCTTTGAGACAAAGGACACGGGTGAAACTAGATATGTCCTAGGAGTGAAAATAATCTAAAACCGTCACAAGAAACATGCATCAAAGTGACTTGGAATGATTTTGAGTTTATAATTCTTAACCCATAGATACTCCAGTTGAGAAGGGTTCAACCTTGAGTCTTACTCAATGCTCTAAAACAGATGACAAAATAGAGATAATGAACGAAAGTCCCTAACCTTAGTATCATAGAAGGTTATTGTAAGCCATGTTATGTACATGACCCGACATTACTTTGCGGTTAGTTTGATAAGTCGTTATCGAAGTAACCCAAAACTTGCTGGTTGGCAAGTCGTCAAGAGAATCAAGTGCTACCTTCGTGGTATTGATAACTCTGTCTTTTGCTATCAAGGAGGAGGCCTCGAGTTGAGAGGATACTCAAATATTGATTGGGGTAGTGACTTGAATGAGTCTAAGTCAACCTCAGGACATGCCTTCAGCCTGAGTGGGAGAGCCATGTCATGGTGTGCAAAGAAGTAAAGCTGCACAACAATGTTAGCTATGGAAGTAGATTGTGTGTCTTGTACCATAGAGACAAAAAGCATTGCCATTAGGTATATATACACTAACAGGGTGATATGTTCCCTTAACTAAAGCCATTGCTAATGATACGTTCAAAGCTCATTTGTTGAGTCTTGGAATTCATAAGGTTTGGCAGTTAGATATGTCCTATTACATGATGGACATGTTTCTTTTGCAAATGGGTAAAATGCTCATAACTAATTGTTGCACGTTAGGCATATTGAAATGTCACGGGCTTCTGATTGGCCTAATCACACAGGCAATCGCACTGACGCTTGAGTAGCGGGCAGAATGAGACTGAATCACATTGGCACTAGATGTGCAATATTGATTATTCACACTGGAAGTGTATGAGTAGAATGAATATAGTCGCCTTAGTGAGACTAAGATGAGACTCGAGGGAGTTGAGTATGAAATAAGTTTTCATATTGAAGCCTTAAAAGCCGAATCTTGAGTGTCAAGATCAACATTCAGTATGTTGATCTAGTGGTTTAGGTTAGATTTTTGGATGAAAATCTAGACTGACGATTCGTATGGCATAAAGAGTAACGAATCCAGCTAAGTGGGAGCTATGCCGTGACACACATCTCATACTGTGTGTGCTTATAAGACGACCTATTATGGGGTGACAATTGAATTCCCTATCACTTGTCACTGTGTGACCCTATGGACGATAACCCTTTGACTTAAAGTTATGATGTTAAGTCGAAGTTTAATGATGCTACCTTAATATGATTCTTAAGAATCACGATGTATACGGTTCAGCGAGAACACGTTAGGAAAGCAGTTAAGCTAAGATGAAATTTCATGAGTGTTGAAGGAAAAACCGATCCACCACACCATATCAGCCCGGGCAATTATGTTGAGAACATAATCATATGATATGTCACGCATGAGGGAATTGAAATGCCACTGGTGATGCACTGGGATGGTTTTGGGGTATCGCATTTCTTGAAGGTGTTATATTAATTGGATGGTAACTTAATATAACATTACTTGTTATTTTTGGTTGCACGTCCTATTCCTGGTATGAAGCGTGAGAAGTTGTGGTACATGAAGAACACGTATTTTACGGCCTAAGTGGCCGAGTGGGAGCTGTTGGTCAGGCCTAATAAGTTTAGGCTCAACGGCCACTTATGTTGCCTAGGGCAACAAACCTAACCTCACCCTAAACTATATAAGGGGTGCTTAGGGGGTTAGTAAGAGACACGGATTACACCTCTCATATTCTCCTATTTCTCTCTCACGGTTGAGCCACCATCCGTCGAGTTTTTGGGTTTAGGACGTGATTATTAAGGCGACTCTGGTAGCCGCCTGGTTTTCTTTATTATCGTGGATTATTACCGACAGTACGCTTCCGCATCCAGGTTAGTCCTAATTCTTCCTACATTTACAATATGCACTACTCTATAAAACGACTGTAGATCTAATACAAGTCCTCAAACTATCAAAATGTGAGTTTTCTTAAACTACCAAAACTTGATAAGTATGAAACTTTAGGTCCCTAGGCTGTAGTCACACTGAACTTTTATGCAAGTTTGTTGCAATAATGTTGGTTCAATTGGACTCCCTTCCAGGAATTTCCTAGAAAGTGGAAGAGAAAGTTTAGAGCCCCTCACAGAACAAATAAGCCACGAATGACAACTTTATCAGCCTATTACTCGACTTCATGATGCAAGCGGCTCGCATAGATCACTAGTTAAATACTTGGTAACTTTGTTATCCACAGAGAGATTAAACTCATCCTCAGAGTCAAGGTTTGTTATAATGCCTCAAAATTTTCACCTGTTTAATTAATCGTTTTGTCAGCTAAACACTATAACTCGTCTATGTTAAAATAACTTTAACTATGATTAATCTCTCATTAGAACTATATTGATAGTTACCCTTTTTAACACATACAATATAATGACAATTTTCTTTTGGATGGTATTATAGTGTTTTTCTATTTGCTACATGGAGGGGCACAAAATTCGCAAAATGGTACTCATGAAAGGTAGAAGAAGATGAATTATTACTAGAAGATGTTCTAAGCAAAATTTAGATTCAGGTATCATTAGGAATGAGGTCGTGATTGAAGCTGATGGAAGGTGGGCTTTAGTATGGAGTTTGGAAGTGCCGCAATGAATACGTATGTTTATGTGGCTCGCTTTGCATAGAAAGGCCCTCACAAATTCCCAAGGTGTAGTTCGCCACATTGCAATGGACCCCAGACGCTATGTATGCGGAACGACGGAAGAAACTTTGGACAATCTTCTTCGCCAGTGCGATTCTGCTTATGTCCTTTGGCAGCAGTTGGGTACTCAACAAGGTAATGGGAGTTTCTGGTCTTTCTTCTTTTCAGACGAGGCTGCATGAGAATCTCAATAATGGAGATGGTGAGATTGGGTCAGATTACAGGGACAAGTTTGCTTTGGTTTGTTGGTATTTATGGCAGTGACTGTGTAACAAACTTTTTGGTAGCAACGAAGATGTCCCATATGGCCAAGGTAACTTCATTGAATGGGGATGGACAGAGATTAAGCGTGCTATGGAGAGGGAGCCAGTGCTGTTTGGTAGCTTTAGATATGTGAAGAGGGAGCGACAAATTCACTGGACTCCACCAGTTGAAGGATGGCTTAATTTGAAATACTAATGGTGCTTCAAGAGGCAACCTGGGACCGGCTGGAGATGGTGGGATTCTGGGGAACAGAAGGGGGGACATGCTGGAAGCCTTTGCAAAGAACTATGGAGCCTATAGCTCATTTCGAGCCGAGGTGCGAGCATTTCTACAAGGACTAGAGATGGTACAAAGACGGAATTCAATTCCAAACTAGGTTGTTAATTCTGACTTGGCTGGCCTAATCTCCGTGCTGAAGAAGGAGGCTTGTTGTAAGCACCCATACGATAATCATATTACAGGCTTGTTACAGGGTCCAAGCAAGTACTTCAGGGAACTGGATGGAATATAAAATTAAGTTAATAACTATTTTTTTATGCTGTTTATACTTTTTATGCTTTTTTATACAGGCTCAAATATGAAGCAAAAAGTTTGTTGCATTATTATAGCTCGTTCAGTTTATTATCATAACAGATATGATCAGGACATTTACAAGCATAAAAAGCAGCATTAGCAGATGGACTAGTGATGCCATTTTGGAAAGCTCAGAAATTCATGGAGTAAGACCAGAACTCAGATCTCTCCATCCCAGAGTTCTTCAGGGGTCTTGTACCCAGGAGATGTCTCATGCACCAACTCTATGCCCTTGACATACTTGACCTGCATCCACATATAAAACAGGCATCAACGTTTATTCTTCACAGAACATAAATAAGAACCAAAAAAGAAACAACCGTACTCAAACCCTTGATTAGCATATGAAACCCACAGTGCAACAAAGGAGAGGACACTTGATGCTTCATTTTTAAGACAAAAACATGCAAAATTTTTCAGAAAATGGGCAATTCCAACTGCCGGAGACACATCGATCTATATCGAACACTTAGCACAGTTCGAGTAGCATAATTGGACGTGAGACAGCCATTCAGAACACAAAATCTCTTCACTTTATCCAAACGGCAGTTCTGTGGATTAACATTTTATCTAGCCAGCAGCACTAGGTAGCTGCATTTAGCGTTCAAAAGAGTGATTGGATTATTCAACTCTTTAAACAGATTTCTTTGTTGGATTTATTAAATATTTTTCTCAGGTTTTTATAAATAGATTTATGAGCACCTTAAGGTATTTTCGAGTGCAAAAAAAGTGCCCCTCAAGAATTATAATAATTAGAAGACAACTAGATACAAGGGCATATTTAAAGTCAACTACAGCAGATGATCGCTTTGCTGATGGCCAAATCGAGTTGGAACCCTGAACTTTCCCCAAAATCTTAAAGGAACGACATCTGCTTTTGCCGCAACCCACAAGGTAAGGACAGCCTCTTCCAATATTGGATGAAGCCCTAGGCGTTACAGCCAGAGGAGGAAGGCAATCACAAGCGAAATATTCTGATACACAGGAATTGAACCCCCAAAGCTTAACCACTAGAGCAACCCTCGATTCTCTTAAAATGAAACAAAATGAGAACATGAGAGAGCAGAGGATGCAGATGGTAACTAGGGAATGGAACTTACCTGCTTAATTTCAGAAAATTTGCTTAACAAATCATCAGGTATGGACCAATCAAAAATGTCCAAATTTTCTTTCAACCTTGCTTCACTGGATGCCTTAGGCAACACACTATGGCCCATTTGGAGGCCCCAACGAAGAGCTATCTGTGCCGGAGTCTTGCCTAGTTTCTCTGCAACCATGGTCAAGACCGGGTGTGCAAGAAGAGGGGTCTTCTTAGCTTCAGCAGACTGAGAACCCAGTGGTGAATAACCCTGAGGAACAGGAATGATATCACCAGGGGAAAAATACCAGGAAAGTTTAGCAAATGAAAACTGAAGACAAGACAATATGAATATGATTGAATATACTTCAATTTGCACAGGCAAATCATGTTGGCAGAGCAGGAAACCAGTTTCTAGAGGTCAGACCAATTTTACTGTGGTCAAATGAGGTTGACGAAATATTAGGGTTCAGATAGACTTCAGGTTAACTCATGTCAGGTTAGGCCAGGTCATGTATTATCACAAATTTGCCGTCACAACTTCCAATAATCTTGCAACAACCAACATTAGTTACAAAGATTCTAGATAATCCTGCTTTGCTAAGGGTCAGAATGAGATTGCCTTATTGGGTCTAGGCCAAGCAACCAGGAATGATCAGTTTTGCCAAGTCTACCTGGCAACAAGAACAGAGACATTAGGGTACCAAAACACTACTTCCAAGTTTGGATTGGCACACTCACGGATAGATGGACACCCTTTGCTTTACAAAATTCCCGTAGCTTTGCCTGCTGCCATGCTGGGTGGCATTCCACCTGGTTCACAGCTGGAGGAATTTGTGCAATTTCTAGAAGATCTTGCATTTTCTTTGTTGAGAAATTGCTAACTCCAATGGCTCGGACTTTACCAGAATCATAGAGTGCCTCCATAGACTTCCACGTGCTGGGAATATCAGGTGGAAGGAGATTCTCAGGATCATTACCAACTGCCCCCTTCTTCACCTTTACTGGCCAGTGGATCTTTCGAATAAAACAGTAATCAATAACTAAATACTTAAAGCATAGACCCTAAAATGTCAATAAATAAATATTTATACATATGAATTACATACAAGGTACAGGTCCAAGTAGTCAAGCTGGAGGTCGCTCAAAGTTCGATCTAGAGCCTTTGGCACATCTTCTGGATCATGATCATAATTCCTGCAGTGTCATAGAATTGTCAAAGACCAACGAAACAACCTAATACGATAAGAAAAATATCAGTCAATGTAAGGACTGATGACACAAAGGCATTCATTTATGACAGGGAAGATTCCTAATTAGGTAATTTGACTTTGAGATGAATAATAAAGATTAAAGGATACATTTCTTCATAACAACTTACGAGCATAGAATAGGAAAAAAAAAAAGCCATTAATACTGACGAGAGCTTAGAGGTGATAAATAACTCCTCCCGCTTCACTACACCCTCTTGAAACAACTGCTTCAGAACTTCTCCAATCTAGAAACAGAGTATCACAATAGCTGTTAACAAGTTATTCCAATATAAGCATTCGGCACAATTATGAGCCAGAATTCACTAAGCATCACACGAAAAATCAAATGCCCTGTTTTATTCCACATTTCATTTTCATAAATGCCGGCTTACCACAAATATGCCATTATTACTTCTAAGTTCTAACTACAGAAAAGAATAAGATGCAACAATTGACACAGGTAGAGATAACTTTAGGTCTGACGATCTCAGAGAGCCAGTTCACGTGGTCAATGTTTCAATCTTCCTCCATTTTATTCTAAAAGCTTATGGAAGTTGGTTCATTACCTGCTTCTCATTGCCATAGATATGAGCACAATCAAGGTGCCTATAACCCATCTGTATCACAGAAAACACAATTGTCAACATAAACTGCTAATATTTGCATCTCCCAGGAAAACAACACACATTCATTTTATAACAAATATCGTTTCCAGACAGCATAATAGCTCCGATCTCTATCTCCATAACCTTTAGACCTGTCCATCCTATTCCTACGAGAGCTCAATTCCCCCCAGGGAACAAGCTCTCATGTGTGCAATGATGATTGTATTTAATTTTACTTTTTACTGGTACCTATCATACTAATTATGATGCCTGCAAGCAGAATATACAAGATCACCTATGTTTATCAATGAAAAAAGGTTAAATAAACATTAATGTATGGTTAAAAATTAAAACCATAAACAAGACTAAAAATTTGTGGTTGGTCCTGTACAGGGTTCAAACAGTATGGTATACTACTTCAACCCACATACTGAAACATATCATTGTTACCATATCCTATCATTTCCTTTTGACTCCCTGACCCCATCACCAACAGAATAGGTTTCCATGAAGATAGGCTTTCCCCAAACTTCCAGTCATCTCCAACCGTTGTGCCTGAGTCAGCCTACTGAATTGAATAGTGGGAGTCACATCTGGTATGAGTTGAAGACAACTTGACCCAAAAGCCTAACACATTGAATCATAGCTCCAACTCATATAAACAACCAGGGGCAGATCCACTTTGATAGAAACAGCATCACAGACAATCTTTAGCAGAAAAGGTTATTTAAGATTCTTTAGGGAAAAAATCCTTCAAGGGCCTGTTCATTTCAACATTGGCCCAACGGCAACTGCTTTCAACCGCTCTCAACCGTTTCCAACCACTAACCGCTAATCTTAACCGTTTCCAACCGCTAACCGCTAATCTTAACCGTTTCCAACCGCTAACCGCTAATTTCAATTACTCATAACTGCTCTCAATGATTTACAACTGCTCTCATCCGCTTCCGACTGCTCGTAACTGCTCACATTCTTTTATAAACACTAATCCAACTACCTGCCAACTGCTAAATGTTAATTGCAACTATTCTCAACTGCTCCGAACTAGTTACCGCTCCTTGCAACCGCTGAAATGAGCAGGCCCCAAATTTATGAAGTTGGCACCTATAAAAATTAATTGGTATTTATGTACCCTAAGGGCCTGCTCCTTTCAACATTTGCCCAACCACAACTGCTTTCAATGGCTCTCAACCACTTCAAACTGTTAATCCCAACTGCTGCCAACTGCTCTCACTCACTCCCAACTACACGTAACTGCTCACATTATATCTTACAAACACTAATTCAACCGTCTCCTAACTAGTCTCAACTGCTTCTAGCTACTCACAACTGCTTCAAGTGATAATTGCTAAGCACAACTGCTCTCAACCGCTCCCAACCTCTCCCAACTGCTAACCGCTCCTTGCAACGGTGGAAACAAAAAGACCTTAAGAAGTCCAAAAGCAGATATCATTGAATAAAATGTTTTGACCTGAGCTGTGCACTGATAATCCTACTAACTTTTCAAAGGTCAATGTGGGAAATTAATTCACATCTGGGTTTTCCGAACACTAACAACCCCCTTCCAGCCTCTTTCTCTTTCTTTAGCCTCTTGCATATCTCAATAGAGTTTTACTTACATCTCATAGTTTCTTTTTCTTAAAAAAATTAGACAGTCTCAGCAACAACAAGCTTCTATTGTATGCAGGCAACAGAGAGGGAGAGATCCAAAACATTCATAGAGAGAACCATATAATTTGACAAGCATTCTATCGGCATGTGCCACCTATCATACATGAATACGGTACACTGCACTCTTCTGCGTAACTCCTATAATTCCAAGAAGAAAAAAGAATTCTTCAAACTAAGAGTAAGCATCAAATTCGTCCATCTAATGATAATTAATTCGAACAACGTATGTTTAATTACTTAAAGCAACATGAAATGTCACTGCAAAACGGAAATTTAACGCTAAAAGCTACAAAATAAAAAGGGCAGAGAAAGAGAAAGGACCTTAACGGCGGCAACAACAATATGGGGAGGAACAGCATAAGTGCCCAACCCAATTGAAGGAATTTTAGCCCCAGTATTCAACTGAAAGAATCGAAGGTCGTTCGCCATTTTCACCCAATACCCACCCTCTTTCTTCAATGAAAATTCTCAAGAATGTATGAACAATATCATTCCCAGCTCCTGCCAGTAGTGGCACATATAGGCAAAGCCTGGAAGAAGACGTAACGGAATGGAATATTGATGACGTCATCCAGCTAGTCATCCACCGACTTGAGTACTTGACCCGTCACCGATGCTGGTACTTCAAAATTTTAATTACCCAACAGTGCTTCTTTTACAAGTAAGTGTTGTCTCCGCAGCTGGTCCGCCTCTAAGGATTCCCAACCCGTGCGAGCCCCACCCTACATTAGGAAAAAATTCCTATCTCCAATGGAGATTTGGATAGAGATGGAAATAGAAATAAATCTCGAAACAAGGATGAGGACGGGAACGGTGATGGAGTGAAAATTTATCCCATCTTTGTCCCCGTTTCCCTGCACAGGGAAATATTTCCCTCTTCATCCCCATTTCCCTGCATAGTAATTTAAGATGATATATAAGTTATTTATTCGTGATCAAAATATTAAGGTTATATCGATAAATTAAGTTGAAAAAATCTTTAATTGTATGGATTTTATTTTGCGTAATTTGTGTAGTGTTAGGTTTATATTGTATAAACTTGTTAAACTTTAATTTATGTCAGATTATAAATTTTAATGAAATGTGTTAGACTTATGCTGTATTATATAGAACATACAAGAGCTTATTGTATAATTAATTGGACAAGGGTTTAGAAATGACAAATTAGACATTTATTCAAGACTTGTAATATAATTGTCACAAGTGAAAGGGAAAAAATGGCAGGAAAAATCCCATTGAAGACCCATAGGAAATTAGATCCCCGCTGAAAAAGGCAACAGTGGGAATTTTTTCCTCACAATAAGGAACGGAGTAGGGATCTTAGCAGAAACGAGAACGAAAAATATGCATCTGCTTCCAACCCGCCCCGTTGACATCCCTAATCGCGTCCTTCCCTTGATTGCCCTCGAATGTCTTAATAATTAATAGTCTCTCTCCTAGTTGCTAGCTTGCACGGCTCCCTTTTCTATCTACTCTTTCTCTCTACCCTCAAAGCCAAGAAGTTGGGCCACTCACCGGTGACAGCAAGCGACGGCAATTTGCAGGTGAAGAAAGTCAGGGTGGTTGTGGGGTTGTGACGGTGAGCTTGATGATGGTCGATTGGTGGATGTGCGGTCTAAGAAGCAATGGTATCGATGGAGTACCGACAAACAATAAATTAGCCCACCCCTTTTTCATTCAATTGAGATGAGAAAGAGGGGGGGCAACGTGAGGTGGCGGCTAATGGTGGGCTCCGGTTGTTGCAGTGTGTTACGGATTTGACCAGTTGTAAGGTATGGACTTGTCCCACATCGGTTGTATGGGCAACTGATGAGGGGTTTATAGACCAAATGGGCTCTCTCTCCTAATAGGCTAGTCTTTTGGGTTCTCCTGTTTGGTCTGTAACAATTGGTATCAGAGCCAACTCGGAGTGGTGGCCCACGGAGTGGTGGCCTGGAGGAGCCAGCCGTGACCAACGTGGCCGTGACCAACGAGGACTCGGAGTGGTGGCCTGGGGGAGCCAGCCGTGACCAACGAGGACTTGGAGTGGTGGCCCACGGAGTGGTGGCCTGGGAAAGAACCAGCCGTGACCAACGAGAACTCGGAGTGGTGGCCTGGGGAAACCAGCTGTGACCAACGAGGACGTTGGCCCTTAAGGGGGGTCGAATGTTACGGATTTGACCAGTTGCAAGGTATGGGACTTGTCCCACATCGGTTGTATGGGCAACTGATGAGGGGTTTATAGACCAAATGGGCTCTCTCTCCTAATAGGCTAGTCTTTTGGGATGAGTTCTCCTGTTTGGTCTGTAACAATCTGACTCTGCCACTCCCAAATGTTAAGCGCCCCCCTGCAATCGCTGGGCTAATTTGGTTCACGTCCGTCAAGGGAACATCAGAAAGTATACAGGAGTTTCTTTTTCACAACCAACAAAATTTCTCTTTCGAACGCAGGTGTCGCTTGATACACATGATCCCACTATACCTCCGCCCCAGGAAGTATTGGCCAGATTATGCGAAATCAACTTCTTCAAACATAGCTATTAGGCTTTGCTCAATTATAACATAAGGAAATTGTCTTTCTAACGATCACATAGGTCGTAAAAGCCGAAAATTGTGAATCTATTTGGTTTATCTTTTTCATTTGGATGATTGAGCTACACCAATTATTTACAACATTAACTAGAAATGAGAAATGCTACTGAAAACAATTCAACCAGCACGGATGTATTACGAGATTATCTGCCCATCACGAATTGAGCAGTAATCACTTGTCCATACCATTTGGGAAAATTACCAACGGGTGTTGTTTCAATTTCATATTAAACAACGGTGATTTGGTGTCACCTTATTGTTCTTATGCTCGTGCTAACAATGTGTCATGCCTAGCTAAGCACTACCAGAGCTATCGAGTAGGAAAAAGATGTCTTTCGGGAGGGGAAAGGCACCGAATCCAGAACCTAGTGAGCAATTTTGGATGGATCCAACACAGTCTCTTACATATGGGTGACGCTAAAGTCTAAAGGTCAATCTAAAGCAATCTTCTATACTTGTGAACGAACGAGACTTTCTTTGATCGAAATATGAATGGTATTCAAAAGATTATTGGAAATGAAGTAAATAAGAAGGTCTTATTTCATTTTCCTTCTGAATTTAATTTATGTGGGACCCATATTTGTTTTATATATATATATATATATATATATATATATATATATTTGGGTGTCTTTGTCATATATTTTATATTTTAATATATAATTATTTATGTGTCATATGGGAGTATATACACTCGAGTTTATGATATACACTTTGCTTCTTCTACGCCGATATGCTTCCTCCCTCACCCCCTCACCCTCCCTTGTGTGCTCCTCGCCTCCTCCTCCTTCCCTACACACCTACCTCTCCCCTTATCTCACCCTACTGCCAATTAGAGAAATAGACAAAATTGGGGAAGTGGATACTTGAGAATTTGCTTTAGACTTTCAACTTAACGTTCAATTTCAAGTGGGTAACATTTTCCCACCCCACTTTGCGTTCAAGTAGTAAGCACCGACATCAATTGAGAAGGACAAAACGACGCCTCAAACAAGGGGTCTACCATCCTGTTATAGACCAAATCAGAGAACTCATCCCAAAAGACTAACCTATTAGGTGAGAGAGCCCATTTAGTCCATAAACCCCTCATCATTTGCCCATACAACCGATGTGGGACAAATCTCATACCTTACAATTGGTCCAATCCGTAACATTCAACCTCGCTTAAAGGCCTACGTCCTCGTTGGTCACCGCTGGCTTTTCCAGCCCACCACTCCGTGGGCCACCACTCTGAGTTCTCGTTGATTACGGCCACGTTGGTCACGGCTAGCTCTTTCCCAGACCACCACTCCGAGTCCTCGTTGGTCACGGCCACGTTGGTCACGGCTGGCTCCCCCAGGCCACCACTCCGAGTCCTCATTGGTCACGGCCACGTTGGTCACGGATGGCTCCCCTAGGCCACCACTCCGAGTTGGCTCTGATACCAATTGTTACAGACCAAATAGGAGAACTCATCCTAAAAGACTAGCCTATTAGGTGATAGAGCTCATTTAGTCTATAAACCCCTCATCAGTTGCCCACACAACCGATGTGGGACAAGTCCCATACCTTGCAATTGGTCCAATCCGTAACACATCCCTAACTTGTTGCAGTCGAGTAAGAGAAGGGATCGAGGATGGAAGTGAGGTGTTAGTAGGGCTGTGTTGACAGTGGGTGGTAGATTTGGTGGTCATGTGAGCAGTGATTGCATTGGCCTGCAGTAGTGGTGTGTTCTCATTAGACCTTGCAAAAACTGACCTGACCCGAATCCATCCAAAAGTGTTGGGCTTTGAACACGATTTTCTCGACCCAAATCTGAAATAAACCGAACCCGAAGAACTCGCAAAGTTTTGGGTCAACTCCGACCGAAACCCGACCCCGCCCGTTCAACCCGAATGTTATATCCTTATTTTTTATTTTTCTTTAGTTTGGCCCCTTAACAATAATAGTTTTTCATTATAATGATTCATTTAGAGAGACATTGTATAACTATTGCAGCCCTTTGCAAATTAGATGATAGTACTCACTCTTTTCCAAGTTCATTCCCATAAAATAACGTCATATACAATTTATAAATGGAACAATTTAGAAAATGGGCATGAAATATCTAGTTTTAAGACAAGCAATTTAGAAAGTATTAAAAATGCTCAAGTCGTACCATTATATTCTTAGTGAAATGAATACATCTCATCGCATTTTAAATAATATTATTATGTAACGATCTAAAATTTTGATGTTATAATTAATAAATAATTGTAATATTTTATGTGTCTATAATATTCTTTCATTTGACTTCCTTCTAATTGTTCTCAAACTTGATGTCAGTTGGGCAATGGATCAACTTGCATTTGTGTTAAGATCGACCAATTAATAAAGCATACATGATTGAGTAATGGTAAGTTAATTAACAAAATATCGAATCACTAAATGGGTGTTAACAGGTCGAACCGCTCCAACCGCCTATCGTACTTTAGACGGGCCGGCCCATGAATGACCCGACCTATTATTAAGAGTTTAATATACGGACCAAACCACTCAAATATGACTCACTGTCTACCGGTATATGGCATTCATATATCATATTGAAAAGTTTGAATATTTTTTATGTTTTTTTTAAGAAATTAGAATGCTTGTTCATTAAATATAGGCAATTTTAAGTAATAAATATGCCAAGTTTTTGATTTTGACAAAAAAAGAAATAACTCACTAAAAAGGCGCTCCAAACCCGTTGTGTTGACCCGAAACCCGTAAAACCGAAATACACATACCCGCATTTTATCCGAATGCGAAATACACCCGATCCGTATTTTACTCGAACCCGAATACATCCGACCCGTATTTAACCCGCCTGTCCGAACTGACAGGACTAGTTCTTATATCTCAAGCAATCGAAGTGGTGGGGGAATGGTGGAGTTGGGCTCCTGTTCTATTTTATGCCTGCTGGCAAAAGGAAAAACAAAATCAGGGCACTGCACACATTATTTTCTTTTTGTTAATCATAATTTTTCCTATCTTTTAATAAATATGATTTTAATGCATGTCATTTTATTCCACAAGAAAATTAGGTTTTTATTGCTTATCTCTTATTTATCTTATTGTTTATAATAGTATGTCCAACCCAAATGTGAATTTAAGTATTTAACTGAAGATAAGTAGAATCAACCAACATTTTTGATCAACAATTTAATTAATTATTTTATAGTCAATGTACATTTAGTTAATTATCGCAACTAGGCATGACAAAGATTAACCCCAAAACCTAACACAAACCCACCCAAAACCTTAAATTGCTTGAAACATGGAAAACCCATATATTTTCAGGTCTGGGTCGACCCAATGGGTCAACGACTTTAAAAATCATGCTTTAGTAGGTGATTGGAGTAGGAAAGCAAGTGATTGGGGAAAGAAAATCTCCCCACTGGGCCCATCTCAATTGTCTCACAGGCCAGACTCATACTCTTGAAAATGGGCTCCTAGCGGGACCCTAGAAGCTTTTCCTGGGGACCTTTTGGCAAAACTGGCGGCTCATTCGAAATAACTCAGGTAAGATCACTATTTTACCCCTTGCCACAGGGACTATAAATAGTCACCTACCCACCTTGGAAAAGGGGTTGGCAATCTGACTCTTCATTGGACTCATATTATATTCTCTCTGTTCACCTCTAACTTGGATCTTTGACTGACTTGACCGTCGGAGAGGCGATCCCCGGTCCACAACCCGGGGGCGCCCTTTTTGCAGGTTGGACCACGGAAGAGAAGGACATCAGGTGTTGCACACGTGCCGTCTGATAAGCCCGTTCTTTCGTCCCACAACTTCACCTACAGCACACCACGAGAATCTCCGGAATCAAATTGGCGCTGTTTGTGAGGAAAGAGCGGTAACGATGGTTGTAAGTGAAGCTACACGAGCACAGATCGGAAAGACAGGGCCCCTGCAGTCAATACCTTGGCACCTCCTGAGGTTCAAGACGCTTCAGAGAGCTTACTGGTAAACCCACGGCCAGCCAGCCCACACCTCACTGAAAGAGAAGCCTGCACGCCCTGAAAAACTTCATGATCGTCATTACGGATACTATCACATGGTAGGTCTCCAGGCAGGTCCAAAGGGCCATGGAAGCTGCGAACTCGGCAAGGCCACTTCCTTATTTTGACTACGTGCCCACTATTAGCTGCGAGCCTTCCCACTGGCGTGCATGTGCACCATCCCCCGATCGTACTGAGAGGGAGTGGGTGGCATCTCGGTCTAACGGAGTAATCAACCCGATACGGGGAATCATGATCGGAACGCAGATGCCGCTACTAGGCCGAGTGGTCACCCAATTCGTGGGTAGACGGCGAAGTCCACTACAGCTTCCACCCTGTATACAACTCACTCCCGGCGGACCGCCTGGCTTGAAGATCAGGAGCAGAACTCTAAACCTCGAGGGGAAGCTTCGGGCTGGCGGCGATCTACCCCGAGGCGACTGGTCCGCGCTAGAAACTTCAAGGCGTGGTTTGGGCAGGAGAAGTCCCTCGATTGTTGAAGTTGATCACCACCCCGAAACTCCTCTTAAAGTTTCACGGACTGTCGCTCGACCAGTAACTCTCCCCTTTTCCACCCCGTTTAGTGCGGAGATCATCAACGCTCCCCGCTATGGAAAGCTCAAGATGCCCACGGTGGACCTGTATGACAGAACACCAGATCCTGAAGAGTATCTGGGGGTCTATAAGACGCAGATATATGTTCAGGACATAACGACACTACATATTGTCATTATTTCCCAGCAACCCTGAAAGGGGTAACACAGTCGTGGTTTGACGGCCTGCCCCTGGGAAGTGTCACTTGTTTTCAAGATTTGGCCGACAAATTCGTCAGCCAATTCATCTTGAGTCTGAAGGAAAGGAGGACCAGCATCCACCTTTCTGAGATCAAGCAGGGGCCGCAAAAGTCCCTCGTCACTTCATCAAGCGCTTCCACCAAGGGACGGTCCTAATCCCAGATCTGGAAGATGGGGTGGCATATACCTCCTTTTTAAACGGCATGAAAAGCAGGCCTTCAAGTTCTCCTTAGCCGAGCAAAAGGAAACTACATTGGCCGAGGCCTTGAGGAAGGTCGCAGACTTCATTCGTGCCACGAAGATCTACATTGACAACTCCGACGCTCCGAAGAAGGTAAGGATTCATATGGATAAGAAGCCCAACCGTGGTGACAGAAATCACGGCCCCTAGGACAGGAGGTCGTAACTTGAGCTAGTTGACCCTTAATTCACCATCGACCCTAGGAGCATCCTCATGGAAGTTAGGGGACACCCTATGTTCCGGAGACCCCCACCAATGACCGCGCCGCCTAAGCCTCATAACGCGTGAAAGTATTGCGAATTCCAAGAGCAAAATGGGCACACCACGGCTGAGTGCCTTGAGCTGAAAAAAACCCTTCACAAACTGGCGGATAAGGGACAGATCGACTGCTTCCTAAAGAAGGGCCCGTGCTTTCTTCGCGGAGAGCGAGAACCCGCTCAACCCTAGCTGTGGGATGAAGAGTGTTCTACGGAGGTCGTGGCGACCATCACCGGGGTTATACAGAGGGTATGACCCTGTCAGCTTGTAAGGCATAGCTCAGAGGCGCGCAGCAGGTATTCATGACTGAGTAGGGGGCTCGTGTGATGGTGCCCACCATAGTCTTCGGCGAAAGGGAAGCCCCATGCTTTACTTCTCCACACAATGATCCCTTGGTGATTGAGATAAAAATAGCTAGCACAATTGTACAAAGGATCTTGATTGATACAGGAAGCTCCGTGGACATCATCTCCTGGGACTGCTTGAAGAAGTTGACGTACCCAGGATGAGACATTGTCCCCTAGGTGCACCCCATCTTAGGCTTCGAGGGGCAGGAGATGAATCCCACCGGTACGATTCGCCTTTCGCTATGCTTTGGTGACAAGCTAAAGGCCAAGAATCTGGAGGTTGACTTCCTGGTGGTCGACGTGCCTACGGCCTACAACATCATTCTAAGACGCCCTACACTTCACAAGATGAAAGCCGTCATCGCCCAGTACCTCCTCTACCTCCAATTTGAAGCTGATCACAGAAGCGTGACGGTCATGCATAGAGACCAACGAACGGCTCGGTAGTGTTACTTGGTGAGCATTCGGTCCCTGGTAGAACGAGTAAATGAACATGAGCCTGATAGGCTGCCCTAGACAGGGAAAAGGGCCAGAGTCAGACCACCCCTCGCAGCCCCTGAAGCCTTGGTTATCCATACCTTGACCTCGGCCGAGCCTCCGCGGCCAAGACCGGAGGCCGCGGGCGACGTGGAGGGTCGAGGCCGCGAGCAACATGGAGCAAGTTCCACTCAAGGAAGAACATCCTGAGCACATGGTCCAGCTACGCCGAGATATAACAACCGTCGATCGGCTCCTGTTGATCTCACTCCTGTGAGAGTATAGAGATGTCTTCGCCTTCGGACCTGAGGAGATGCCCGACATCGCTCCAAATGTTATGGAGTGCCGGTTGAACGTGGACCCCCTTCGTAGGTTGATCGTCCAGAAGAAGCGCCACATGGACCCAGAGAGAACGGCCGCAGCCAATGCTGAAGTACAGAAGTTGTTGGAAGCCGAGTTCATTCCAGAGTCCAGTACCCTGAATGGATCTCAAATGTGGTGTTAGTGAAGAAGCCCAATGGGACGTGAAGAATGTGTGTGGATTTCACAGCTTTAAACAAGGCTTGCCCAAAAGACAGCTACCTGCTGCCCAAGATTGATAAGTTGGTAGACGCCACAGCTGGACACACCCTGTTGAGTTTTATGGAAGCCTTCTTCGGGTATCATCAAATATCCCTTTGCCCATATGATCAAGAAAAGACTACGTTTATCACGAACCAGGGCCTACACTGCTATAAGATAATACCCTTCGGTCTAAAAAATGTGGGAGCCACCTATCAACGCCTCGTCAATAAGTTATTTGAGCCCCTCATTGGCAAAACAATGGAGGTTTACATTGATGACATGATAGTGAAAAGCAAGACCGACATTGACCACAACCATGATTTAAGAAAGGTGTTCGACATACTTCGGGCCTTTAACATGAAGCTTAACCCCAAGACATGCATGTTCGGAGTATGGTTAAGAAAATTTCTAGGGTTCATGATCAGTAGCCGCAGAAGTGAGGCTAATCCGGATAAGATCTGAGCTGTATTAGACATGAAGCCGCCGCGGAACGTCAGATAAGTGCAATGCTTAACCGGTTGCATGGCTGCCCTGGGCCGGTTCATGTCTCGATTTGCAGACAACTACCCGCCGTTCTTTCGTGTCTTACAGCAGCGGAAAAACTTCACTTGGGACCGGCAGGCTGACGAGGCTTTCCAAGCGCTGAAGACATACCTGGCTTAGCTGCCCAAAATCGCAAGCCCCCTTGCAGGCGAAACCCTCGTCCTGTACCTAGCCGTTTCGGGGCACATGGTTAGCGCGGTTCTCGTGGTGGAGAGGGCCAATGAATAAGTCTCTATGTACTATGTGAGCCACGCCTTAGCAGGGGCGGAAGTTAACTACCCTCTTATAGAGAAATTAGCCTACGCCCTAGTGATGGCCAGCCGAAAGCTAAGGCCCTGCTTTGAGGCTCATAAGATCCTGGTCTTTACCGATTAGCCCCTGAAGAATGTCCTTCAGAGGTTGGATGCCTCAAGACGGCTCCTAAAGCGGGCCGTCGAGTTGTCGCACTACGACCTGGTGTTTGAACTGCGGAGGGCTATCAAGGCCTATACACTAGCTGACTTTACTGAGAACGCCATGTTGGTGTCAGAGGGCGAGCCGCACCCCCAACCGTGGTGCTTGTACATAGACGGCTTGTCCACCAAGGACAACAGTGGGGCCGACCGCATAATTAAAAGTCCTGCCGGAGTACGACACAAATACGCCTTGAAGTTCATGTTCAAGGCATCCAACAACGAGGCAGAGTATGAGGCCCTCAATGCGGGAATAGAGCTATGCTATACTGCAGGGGCAGACTCAGTCCAGGCATTCTCTGATTCTCAGCTAGTCGTCAGCCAGCTCAACGGTGTACATGAAGCTAAGGACGACACCATGGCAGCATACGTTCGGCAGGTACGGGAGGCCACCAAGCTGCTAAAGCACTTTACGATCATGTATATCCCTTACACGGAGAACCTACAGGCCGATGCACTGTCTAAACTGGCGAGTTCGTGCGAAGATGGAAAGCCCAAAAACATCCAGTGGGAGACCCTGACAGAAAGGAGCATAGACCTACATGAAGTGTTGTGGTTAGACAGAAGCTCAACATAGATGAACCCCATCAGCGCATACCTCACCGATGAAGTTGGCAAAGTGAAGAAACGGTCGAATTGGTTCATCCTATATGAGAGGATTCTATACAAAAGGTCTTTCGCCCGACTTCTTTTGCATTGTGTGACCTTAGAGGAAGGAAAAAAGATACTAGAAGAGCTGTATGAGGGCATTTGCAGCACACATATCGGAGGTCGCACCTTGGCCGTGATCAAACAGGCTACTACTGGCCCAGTTTACGTGAGGACACCATAACAGTGGTACAGACCTGCGACAAGTGTTAGAAGTTTGCCCCTGCTCAGCGAGTACCCTCCATCCCCATGACGTCGATTGTTAGCCCTCTGTCATTTGCTACTTGGGGTATGGATATCCTCGGGCCTTTCCCCAAGGCAACTAGGCAGCGTAAATATCTCTTTGTGGACTACTTCACTAAGTGGATAGAGGCCGAGGTCGTCGCCTCCATAACTACAGCTGAGGTGCGGAGATTCATCTGGAGGAACATCATCACTCGCTTCGACATTCCCCGCGCTATCATCTTTGATAACGGCAGGCAGTTCGACACTAATAAGCTCTGACTATCTTGGCACCTTAGGGTGCTAGGCCCGGTTCGCTGCCGTCACCCACCCTCAGACCAATGGTCAAGCTGAGACGGCCAACAAGTCCATTCTCCACGGCCTACAGAAGAAACTTGACGATGCTAACGGAAAGTGGGCGGATGAACTGCACGGCGTCCTGTGGTCCCTCCGAACCACCGAGAAAATCGCTACTGGTGAGACTCCCTTCATATTGGCCTATGGGTCTGAAGATGTCCTACTCGTAGAAGTCGCGCTCCACACTCATCAATTGATAATATTCTAAGAAGAGCTAAACAATGCAGCACTCCGGGAGGCCCTCGACCTCCTCCCCTATATCCACAGGGGACGCTCTTCTTTGAGAGGCCCTCCATGAGCTCCGCATCGCGCGCCTCCATGATTACGCGGTAAAGGTGCAGCTTATTCAGACAGGCGATCTTGTTCTTCGTCGTATGGAAGCTGTAGCTCACGTAGGGGAACATACAAACTCACCGCCAACTGGGAAGGCCCATACAAAGTCGCCTCCAAAGTTCAACCTGAAACGTACCGCCTAGAGACCACGAGCGGCTCTCCTATACCACGGACCTGGCATAGCAGCAACCTGACGAAGTATTACTCCTAGGGATATGCTTTTGCTTACATCCAATAGTTATGTACTCCTTGATTTCAGAAATAAAAACAAAGCCCATAGTGGCCACTTTTACGCCCATATGTAGTCCTCCATTTCCCTGAACACGGCCTTATGGCCGGTCACTATACTCTTAGGCCCCGTAGGGACTGAGGGTCCCTGAGTATGGCTCTACGGCCGGTCGTTATACGTTTAGCCCCAGTGGGGGCTAACGGTCCCTGAGCACGGTGTTACGGCCGATCGCTATACTCAAGCACGGTCTTACGGCCGATCGCTATACTCTTAGCTCTCCTGTAAGGACTAAGGGTCTCTGAGCACGGCTTTACAGTCGGTTGCTATACTCTTAGCCCCCATAGGGGCTAAGGGTTCCTGATCACGGTCCTACAGCCGGTCACTATGTTCTTAGCCCAAGTGGGGGCTAAAAATCCTAAAGCACGGCCTGATAGCCGGTCACTATACAAAATAAGTGTTCCTAAGCCAAACGTTATATCACTTATTCTTTCGCTTGGGGGCTACTACCCTGCAGCATATGAAAAAACACAGGCTAAAGCGACAGAACAAGTATGCAATGGAAGAATGACCAACATAAGGAACATTATTATCAGAAATGGGCATTTTCATTGACAAAAGTGCAAATGCAACATTTTTAAAAACAAGGGGTTTACACATCAGGTCCTCCACTATCCTCAGAGCCCTTATCCTCAGGAGTCCCGACCTCGGCATCCAAGGGGTTGGTTGTTTCGTTCCCTAGGCCGTCACCCTCACCGAAAGGGGGGATAAACTCCACCGTCTCAGGGTCCCGACCCTCGGTCTCGGCCTGCTGGCACTCATCGATATAATAGAGGTAGGCCTCGAAGTAGGCGTCCTGTTGAAATTCTTGAGCCAATGTCACCAAGACCTTGCATAAGTACTTTAACGTGTTTGTATGGCCTTGCAGATAGCCTTACTCCCTGGCTTGTGCCGCCCTTAGCCTCAGCCTTAAAAAGTGCCTCTAGCAGCTGGCAATGAAGATCCTTCTTCTCGGCATCCCGGGCATCTTTCTCTTCCTTCAGCCTCTCCCAGTGCTGTTGGTACCGGGTCACTAACCCCTCTAGCCTTCCGCACTCCACCACAGCCCTTACCCCTCGAGCAAAAGCCTCAGCCATAGTGACTTCATCATCGGTGACCTTAAGGGGTTACGAGGAACCTGAAGTAGCTAAGTCCCAGGACTTAACTAAGTGCTGAACAAGTGTAAACTTGGCCGCTGGATCGGCCATGATGAAGTTCGTGGGCAAAGGTCGGGCACTTAGGGAAGTTCCACCCATGACCTGTGAGGCAGCCCCCGCGGTCTTCGGGGTACCGACAGGTTCTCGCAGACCAGAGGTTCGATCACCAGCAGACAGGCCCTCTGTATGGCGAGAAGAAGAAGATTGATCGAACCCCTTTACCCCAGCAGGGGTAGGGGCAGACACTGCCGTCTCATCGAGACGACCTTCAATTCGTTAGCACTTGTGCATGGGCAAGCTTTCTGTAGGTTTCTTTCTGTGCGGTACCAAAGGGGGTGCCTACAGTATGGACAAGCTGTTGGTTAAGTGCCGATGATGGAAAACAATGAATAGGGGCGAGCAAGGCTTAAGTATATACCTTCTTGGCTTGCTGGTTCACAAGGCGCCGTCTCTCCTCTTCTCTACGACACTTGCTTCGGCCGCCACTTGCTCTCGGCTTGCATCCCCGGTCTTAAAGGCCGTCAATTTCACCCTCGCTTGCTCTGTATAGAACAAAAAGGAGTCTGGTCATAACCAAACGAAAAGGCTGACTAACACAAGATTGGCAAGTACCCTTAGAAAAATTCTTAAGTATCAAAAGGCCTGCCGCAGCTAGGAAGAAGTCGTTCTAAAAAAACTTTAACTTAGGGACGAAGTTCAGAGGCTCCCTGTCGCTAGACTTGCTCTTCCTCTTTTCGGGCCCCTTCACCGACTTTATCGCCTGTGCTATGAATTTTGGGATAGGCCGGGGCTTGTCGTCCTCTTGGAAGAAATAAAGGAAATAGTAGGCTGTCTTCTTCTCCTTGGCTGTTGGTGCCCTGAATGGATTCTTGATTGGCTTTCCCTCGTTCCAATCAGGAATGTTCCCCCAACCCAACTCCCAGCGGATAAAGAGGAAGCCATACTTCCAGTGCTTCACCTTCGACTTTTTCTCGATGGCTGTCATATAGCCCTGCCTGTTATTGAAGCAGTGCCATCCCAAGTCCCCGGTCTCCTTGAGAGCCCTCTGGATAGTATGTACTAGATTGAACACTTGGGCAGTACATGTAAGGCCGTGCAGCTCACAGGTCGTGATAAAGGAGCAAATGTTTTGCCAGGATGTAAACACGACCTTTGCGGGCGCCTGCTCGTACTCGGTCAGAATATCTTCAATCACCAGGTAAAGGGGAAACCTAAGGCCGTAGTTGAGGTTTGCACGATAGACTGTAATGCATTTAGCTGGTGGCTCATTCACTGTTGCATCCAGCTCGGGAATTATAAAAGTATACCCCACGGGTAGGAGGTATTTCTTCTCAAGGGTCGTCCTCTTCACGGTGGGAATGAGCTTTGGGTAGGGGAAATGACTGCTTGGGCCGTCTTGTGGGTCCGAACAGCCAGGGGCCCTAGGGAATTTCGGTCCCTCTGCCACAATCTCAGGGACCGGCCCCACCGGAGAACGGCTCCTCTTCTTAAGTACCGACCTTCCGGGGGTAGAAGGCCCTTCGTGGGAAGAAGAGATTGTGGATGCCCCTTCCGAGGACGAACGCCTCGATGACCCATCCAAGGAGAAGGAAGATGATTCCCCCGAGGAAAAACCAGTGCTGGTGGAGGCCACTTCGGCCACCGGCTTTAGAGAGCATGGGGTAAAACAGGGATTATCTTGAGTGCCCTCGGCCAGCAACTCGTCTGGGGATTTGATGCGGGGAGTTGACTTGGTCTTTGCCATTCTTCATACCTGAAAATCATTCATAAAGTCAGCAATGGTGATTTCCCATGGGTATGAGACCTTCACCTCAGGACTGAGGATACTAGGGGTAAAGGAGTACTCGCAGCTAGACCACGAGGGAGTGCCGGCGTCAAAAAGGGCACCTCGTAGGGAATCCTTTTGGGTTCCTTACATTGATTTTTTGGGGGAATGCCCATAACCACTCGGCCATCGATAAAGGCCGGAAGGCTAGGGAATTGTGGATGGCAGCTCTCCACCTGGAGACCAGCCAATCCTTTAGGAACGTCCTCACTGGATGAGCAAGATGAAGACATAACTATACAAGTACAACAAATAATGCTTGAATGGGGTCGGAGGGTGTACCTGCAAAAGATGAAGATTCAAAGGAATAGGTTGAAGATGAGGATGAACACTCAAACAAATCCTTTGAAGATGCGAGGGAGGAGGTTGAGGCGCTACAGTGCGTTTGAATAAGGTATAAGGAAAGAGAGTAGAGCTTCTGTCTCTAGAAATCGCTTCTCTCTCTAAATAGTTTAGCAAGTGATGGAAAATGACCTTTTTTACTGAGTCCTATGCCCTTATATAGAGAAGGGATGAAAAATGCTCATCCTAAGACACCCAAAAGACACAACTCATCTCAACAATTGCCGCATGGCGCTACGTTATCACCCCCTCACTTGACGATAAAGGACCCTAGGCTCTGGGGGGTCACGACTTTACTAGGATGGCCTACTGTCGATCACCATACTTTCAGCTCCAAGACAGATACACGATCATTGAGCACGGCCGTTAGGCTAGTCACCATACTCTTAACTCTGGTCGGGGGCTAAGAATCCCTGAACACGGCCTTACAGTTGGTCGTTACATCCCTAGCCCCAGTAGGGGCTAAGGATCCCCGAGCACGGCCCTAGGCCCGGTCGTAATGCTCTAAGCCCCAATAGGGGCTAAGGATCTCTAAGCACGGCCCTACGGTCGGTCGCTATGTTCTTAGGATCCTAAAGCATGGCCTAATGGCCGATCGCTACATTCTTAGCCCCAATAGGGGCTAAGGATCTTTGAGCCTCGGCCTTACGGCCGGTTGCTATATTCTTAGCCCCAATAGGGGCCAAGGATCATTGAGCACGCCTTACGGCCGATCGCAATACTCTTAGCCCCGACGGTCGTAATACTCCTACAACACGACCATGTGGCCGGTCGCTACATTCTTAACCCCAGTAGAGGCTAAGGACCCTTGAGTACGGTCTTACGGGCAGTCGTTACACTCTTAGCCCCAATAGGGCCTAAGGGTTTCTGAGCATGGCCTTACGATCGATCACTATACTCTTAGCTCCAATGAGAGCTGAGGGTCCCTGAGTACGGCCTTATGGCCGGTCGCTATACTCTTAGGCCCTAGGGGCTAAGGGTTTCTGAGCATGGCCTTACGATCGATCACTATACTCTTAACTCCAATGAGAGCTAAGGGTCCCTGAGTACAGCCTTACGACCGGTCGCTATACTCTTAGCCCCAGTGGGGCCTAAGGGTCCCTGAGCACGGCCTTATAGCCGGTCGCTATATTTTTAGCCCGGTAGGCCATGCTCTTAGCCCAAAGGGTCTAAGGTTCCCTGAGTGTGGCCTTATAGCCGGCCGCCACACTCCAGCCTGAGGAGGGGCTAAAGATCTTGGAGCATGGCCTTACAGTCGCTCGCTACACGCTGAGCCCCCGGCAGGGTCTAAGAGTCATTAAGCACGGCCTTCCGGCTGACCACTAGCCTGGCTCGGCTTCAAAACCGAGCGCTGTCACATCAAGCCACACATATATAAAAGCACACCGCATAAAGCAAGAACCAAGCCATAATAAAGGAATTTTTACTACATCCAGATCATTACATAGCAACTATGCAAACAAGTAAAAGAAGAGTACAACCAGTCTCTACGACCTACTCCTCGTCACTCGAGACGGGAGGCGCACCCTTTAGCCTTGATGTCACTTCGGGGTGCGGGTAAGGTTTATAGGCCATCTCAACAAGGTAGGGAACCTGGGTGTCCCTGAGCCTTTCATCAATATCCTGCAATCACGTCTCAACGATATCCCACTTCAGCTCCTGCAGGTCCTGCATCATGCGCCTCATGGCGTCCCTACCCGAAAGTCCTAGCTTCGCCACCTCGTAGATCACCATGGCATAGAAAATGGCCTATACAATCTCAGGAATGTGGGCGGTATGGGTAAACTACATCGCCACGAGAAGTTCAAATTTGGGGCAAAGGCCTTGGAAATTCAGGGGGAGCAGCTTCAGACGAAGATCAGAGGATTCCCTCAATGACCAGCGGAGGTTGTCCCTAACATATTCCGTTGCATGTGTAGTGTCCTAGAAGGTGGGAAAAGAGGTCATCCTTCTTTCCACAGGGCCGCCCAATGGCGCGGGGTCTGTTGGTGTGTGCAAGTCGAGAAGCATGTCTCCCGAGCCTATGATCGATGTCTCCAAGCCAGGATTCTATGGGGTTCTAGTCCAACTTCCGCATGGCCCACATCATACAATCCATCGTGAGCCTGCATGAATGTCCCAGCTCAGCTGCATCATCCACAACCATGGCATAGAAAGTTACTTGTACCATCTCCGGAATGTTGGAGTCATGGGCATATCGTATCGCCACTCCGAGGTCAAAATGTGGGCAGAGGATGTGGTAGTCCATGGGGAGCGGCTTTGGGTGGAGAGCCAAGGACTCTCTCAGTGTCCAACAAAAGGTGTCCCGGACATATTCAGCCACTTGCTCCGTGTTGGCGAAGTTAGGAAAAAGATTTATTTTTCATAGACTCTCTCTAGTCCCTCTATTCCTCTCAATCTCTGTCTGTGAAAGGAGGTTAGGAAATTTGTTGGGTCTTCATCCTCTTTTATAAAGAGAGGAAGATGGCTCATAGGGGAATACATCCCCCGAGGGAGCAACCAGCCACTCTGCTCTCACCACATGACTCCTGCGACCTAATGTGAAGACCTATAATAAGATACAATAACTGTGTGAACCCAGCGAAGATCATTCAAAGTAAGAACACAGTGGATTAAGTAGATGAATTAGTTCTCTAGGACAAAGAAACATCATTTTATTATCGAAAACCCTCATGGAGGAAGGCGTGGAAAGAAGTACAATACAAGGAAAATATAGGGAAAATTTTATTATTTCTCCTCGTCATTGGAAGGACGCGGGGGGCCGGTCGATCCTGAGCTCTCGTCCTGGCCGTCCACTGACCCACGGGCTTCTGATGGCAAGGTTCACTGTCGAAGTTGTGCCTCCCGTAGGGCGCGGCTGGTACGACTCAATCAGGCTTCAAAGGACGTCCATCTCAAGCCCTCAAGGGATGACTTCAAGTCGTCAACAAGGAAGCCGCTCACGATGCCTAGTTCTACAGCATCATTCAACAGCATCACGTAGAATGTCGCCTAGACCATCTCGAGAAGTTCGAAGTCAAGCATTGCTCTCTCTACCTCAGACAACGAAAAGCGCGAGCATAAGTCTTGGTAATCATCTAATAGTGGACGAGGCGAGCATGTGGCCCTTCTCCAGCGCCACCAAAAGGACTTCCTCACAAAGTCTGCCATCTCCCTAGTGTCGTGAAGGGGAGGAAGCGCCATGATGAAGGGGATATGTTGAGCTCTCTCTCTTTCACTCTCTCTTGTTCTCTCCCAGGATTTCCCCCTTAAAGGAGTATGCTTGAGCAACATTTCTAGGAGTATTGGATTGTATTTATAGAGGAGGCAAGGAGGGTCGCATTTCACGAAGACCACCCGAAGCTCAGTGGTGGATCCACTCCTGCCACGTGGCCATCCGGCTAACGCAAATTAATATGAACACCAAGAAAATAACAAAACCCCAAGAAGAGGGGAAAAACGCGGTCATGTTATTGCTGACAACAAAGATAGTACCCAAAAAAAAAGCTAAAAAAAGGAACAAAGGAAAAGAAAAATAGGACGCGCCTTCAGGACATCTCTTGACTAGCTTCACTCTTACTTGTCATAGTCCGAAGGGGAGGTAGCTTCCTCCTGCTCAACTTCACCTGCTCGTCACCATCTGAAGAGGAGTCAACCCTTTCAGCATCTAAACTTTCCTCCTCGCGCTTGGCCTGGTCCCGGAATCAGGCCTCAAAAATTCAATCTCTGTTCAGCCACACCCATGACTCAAAGGTGCTCCAGCAGAGCTCGGTAAGGGCCAACTCCATTGCATGGAGTGTCCACCCATATAGGACCCCCAAACTCTCGGCTTTGTTAAGAAGCATTGTGTAGAAGATGACCTGGGGCAGTTCCAAAAGTTCAAAGTGCCGAGCAGCTTTCTCGACCACAGCGAGTTCATAGCTCAGGCACAGGGCCTGAAAATCGTTCGTGAGAGGCAACGGGGAAAAAGCAACCCTGTGCCGGTCCCACTTAAAGTGGTAGGCAACATATTAAGCCATCTCTCTGGTACCTAGAGAACGAGGAAAAGCCATAGAAGGAACGCCTCGACGAAGATTGATACAGGAGATGAAGGATGGAGCCCCCATTCTTATCGATCACATTTTATATCCGCTAATGGGGTGGTTTCGCAAGCCACCATCCAAACCTCTAGACTTGCTCCGTCACGGATGCTTGACCGGCTTTATGGTCGGTGGCCACAAGACCGTCTACAATCGGGGTGCAATTTCCGAAGCCCCACAGATATAAGCCGGGCATGGACAAATTTCACATTTCACCTGACTACTCACTCAGCTTAGCGCGCAGGTAAAATGTGAGGGGCTAAGTGATTAGGGAAATAAGATCTCCCCACTGGGCCCGCCTTAGTTGTCTCACAGGCCAGGCCCACTCTTGAAAATGGGCTCCTAGCAGGACCCTGGAGGCTCTACCCAGGGACCTGTTGGCAAAACCGGTGGCCCATTTAGAATAACCCAAGTAAGATTACTGTTTTATCCCTTGCCGCAGGGACTATAAATAGCCACATACCCACTGTAATACCCGTGTACTTTATATCTAGTTATGTTATTCGTAATGGCTTTTTGCGCTATGAAAACTGTATTTTATTAGTGATATGAGCTAAAATTATTTTCTAAGTGCCTATATGAGCGTTAATCTTACTAAAAAGGATGTTATTGTCACTGTTATTATTACTATTAATATTATTGTTAGTTTTGAAAATCTTTCGATGATTTTAATAAGCGTTATTAATAGTTATTAATGAGTACTAAATCGATTAGGAATCCAATTACGATTAGGTTGCCAACCTTAGAAGTAATTCGATGTTTATTAAATCGAACCTTGTCATATTTGGGATCGAAAAAAATCAATGAAATATTATATTATCGATTTGGCTTTAGAGTTCGGGATATGAATTAGGCTAACGGCACCAACGATTGAACATTTTGGATCGAAATAGTAGGGAGGGGAGACTAGTAATTTGCGCGTGTTCCTCCTTTTCCTTCCTCCTGCCCACGACCCCCCTGATAGACTCTCTCTCTTCTTCTCTTTGTTCTTCTTCTTCCTCCTCTCATCTCCAGCATGCATGCGTGTGCGAAGCTTGGAATTGCAGTAAAATTTCACCACCCACAGCTGCAAAACCCACCCATTTGACCACCCCTCCAAGCTAGTGACAATTGATGTGAGTCTGGGCTGAAATTCAGAGAAAAATCAACCACATTTCAGGCGATTTAGGTGCCGAATTGAAGCTCGAACGTGTGCCTAGGTATGGCCATGCAATTTCACTCTTAGTTGCTTCAATTTTCTATAAATTAGGGTAGAAATTGCTGCTTCCAAACGCCCGATTCAACCTCAAATCAGTAAGTGAGTTTTGGATATGTTTTAGGGTAAAAATTTTTGGAATTTGGGCACGAATCGCATGCTACTCGTTTGATCAGTGGACAAGGTCAGAAATTGGAGGTGTTCGGGTATCGAAAGTTGAGCCCAAAGCCTTCAAACGAAACCCTAGCTTGGAATCGAGGTGAGGGTTCCTTTCCTCCTAAATTACTATTAATTTTAATATTAGCGCATGTTGATTTGAGGTTAGAAATCAGTTTGGGTAAACCTAGAATTGAAATTGAGGAATCTGCGAACATGGTGTTAAATTTGGGTTAAAGACATGTTGAAACTGTTGCTGAATTATTAATGGCTAGACAATTTGGAGGGTTGTTGAATTATTAATAATCAGATTATCGCCTTAGTGTAGTCCTTTATTGATCCTGAATGATATTTTGAAGGTTAAAAATGCTAATTGGGCGAATTAAGGCGTTAATAAAGCATGTTGATTTCTATTTAGGAGTTGCCATTCATCAATACGATCATGTTTAAATTCTGTTTAACGTTATTGATGAGTATGCTATGCTTCTATATGATGGTTTTGTGAATTATTGGTTTGTTTATGACAATATTAAACCGAGTTGGAAGTTAGATGACTTGAGGTAGAACTATTAAGTGGTTTGACGTTCTTGTGGTCGTTGTTGTGTGAGGAGGGAGTTTGGGTTGTGAATTACCGCAATCGTGTGGATTGCGACGCCGTGTATGTCTCATTGAGTAGATTCTGCCGAGTTGTATTATGAAGTGTATGAACGTGCTATGTGTAAACTCCTCTCCCCTCAATGTGCTATGTGACCAATTCTTAAAACTTAAGACGTCTTTAAAAAGAAGGGTCATTTAGAAGGCTTATTTTTATGATTTCGAATGCTTTTAAGTGCCTACCAATTGCCTGTTAGTTGATTAAGATGTTTGTGGCCAAAAAGAGATCCTAAATCATCAAACCACTCAGTTAGTGACTCAACCGAATAGTCGATAGGTTTAAAAAGTTTAAAAGTGAACTAAAAGTGAATTTGAAAATGTTTAAGGCATTGGTTTGTGTATAACTTCTCCTTCTGTTTAAAAGAATTTAAACAACCTGGAAAAGAGCATCTTAAGGTGCTAATTATGAAGTTTAGCTAATTTATATACTAGTTACTTGCTTTAGTCTCTATTGAGTTTCAAGATACGAGCACGTAAAACCATTATGTTTTAAGAAGCGTTCACATTGAAAGTTTACGAAAAAAACTTGTTTGCCTTATAAATGAGCCAAGTACCTTAAGTTTTCGAACAATAGCAAGTTTGGAACGTTTTAAGCCTTCAGTTTACTGTTACACCCTCCTTTGAGTTTTAAAAGGAATTAAAACGAGTTATGGAATGACAACTGAAGATTTTAATACGAATCTAATTTGAGTTAAATGCTAACTAAGTATTTTGAGTTCTAAATGGGTTTCTTTTCATGAATTAGCAAACTCATTTCGTTTCAAAGGAACATATAAATTAAAAGCAAAGTCGATTACGATTTAGCAAACTTATTACGCCTATACGAATCATTTAAGTTAAAAACGAAGTCGTTTTATGAACTAACAAACGTATTACGTTATTAAGAAGCTTTTAAGTTAAAAACGAAGTTGTTTTATGAACGAGCAATCATTTTACATTTATAAAAGTGGTCTTACGATTTAGCAAACTTATTACATTTATAAGAAGCTTTTAAGTTGAAAACGAAGTCGTTTTTTGATTTAGCGAACTTATTACATTTATACGAAACTTTTAAGTTAGAAATAAAGTCGTTATACGAATTAGCAAACGTATTACATTTGTAAGAAATTTTTAAGTTAAAAGTAAAGTCGTTTTATGAGTTAGTAAACGTATTACGTTTATAAGAAGTTTTAAAATTAAAAACGAAGTGAACTGTAAGCATTTAGAAAGGTTATGATCGTTTTAACAAAAGGTAAGTTTTTAGTATAGTAAGCAACTGAAGAAGAGAAATGAAATACATTTCTAAAGGCTAAGAAAGTGCTAGGCAATTGGCCAGGGTGGGAACTGGACGCAAAGATGGCGTGAGCTGTTTCCCCCTAAAGAAATGTTGGGAACTGGACTCAAGATATGAATTATCTTGGTGTGAGCTGTTCCTAGAAAATGGACACAAAGATGGCGTGAGCTATTTCCCCTTAAAGAAATGTTAAGAACTGAACTCAAGATATGAATTATCTTGGTATGAGTTGTTCCTGGGAACTAGACTCAAGATATGAATTATCTTGGTGTGAGCCATTCCCCAGATAAGTTATGATGTGTGACACGTAAGAAAACCTTGAGGAGGGGCTGGACTCGAGATTTGATTATCTTGGTATGAGCTGTTGCCCTATAGAGGACAACATCAAAGTTTGAGTTTATCTACTGAGACGCGTTTTGGCCAAAAGTTATGTATGTATATCCTAGGAATAACGTGACTTATGAGTGACGATCTCACTTAGGGGCAGTGTAAACCTCCCTAGTCAGCACAATGAGATTGTTTTATGCTATAAGTAAATTTCTAATAAGTAAAAAAAGAAGTTGGCGTTCCGTCATTTTAAGTATTTCAGAAAGGAAAGATTTATAAAGGCCATTACGAGGCCATATTGAATGAGATTTAAAAAGCTTATAGGGTCATTAGAGGATCAATTCGAAAGAAGTTTCTTTTAAAGAATATGAGCCTCAAGAGGCTAACTAAAGTGTTTAAAAGAAAGAAAGGTTTCAAAGGTGCCTACCCTGCACATATTTTATGAATGAGTTTCTAAGTATAGTTTAAATGAAGTTTCAAATGAAGTATAGTTGCATCCTAGAAATGCATCGTACATTCAAGCTTTTCAATGCGCATATACGATGAAAGAATGTTTATTGCAAGTCTTTCTTACCAGTTTAGATGTTTTGAGTACTTTCAGAAAGAATTATAAGCTTTAAAGAAGTTGGCGTGAATTATAAACCATTCTCAGAATATATGAAGAGTCACTGTGTTTTCAAAAGTATATTTGAAAGCTTCAAACTCAATCCTTGTTGCCTGTTTAATTATATGCCTACCTGTTTGTCAGTAGGGAAGCTTGGCCATTTAGGGCCTAGAAACGAGATAAGGGGTTAGAATGAAGTTTTAAGGGTGGTGATCCTTCCTTGGGGATTCTGATTGCCGAATATGATAGTAAAGTATGAATGTGTGATATGTGGCTATTATTAGTATTATTGCCTGCAACTGTTTTGGGTTTTAAGGAGTAGGGAAATTCTCATTGAGCGTGTAGTTGCTCATAGGTTTAATCTGAGCAGGTGTAAGAGATCCTTTGAAGTTATTTGTTACCGACCACTCAGAAGTCTCTGCCAGCTTTGTAAAGTATCTGATACCTACCACGTTGTAAATTTTTAAGTTCATTATTGTATGTGAAAGCATGTAGCCGGCTCTGTACCTATGTATGTATCATTCTGACCCTTGTTTTAGTTGTTTGAATGTTAGTGATCCGGACGAGTGGCCGGAGGCAATGAATTTGAGTCATTTTAGCATATGTTACACCTTATTACCAGTCTACAGGTACCTTTAACTGAGTTAAGACCGTAAAATGTTACTAAAACAAGGGAAACTCTGGTAGTTTTATTTTAGACAGACTATCTAAATGCTAATCCAAACCCTTGATCATCAAGAGCCTTAAGGATTTCCCTCTAGAGAGTCCTGGCGGTGTGAATCTCTCTAGATTAGGGGCGTTACATTAGGTGGTATCAGAGCCATAGGTTTGCATTATGCATTTAGATACCATAATAGGCATGTGCTTTGTGAAATAATGACTTATGTACTCATATAGTCGTGTCTTACCTGGTATTGCTTGTATTAACGAGTGTGTAACGTATAATATGTAAGTATATGCTGGTTACTCGCTTACTATTATAGTGGTAGTGTTGGATGGTTTTCCACATAGTTGATTATGCATATCTACTCTTCTGGTGGGCCGCGTAGAATGCGGTCATGTATTGGCAAGCTTTTGAGATGCATAACCGACGGGCTTCCCACAGAATCCCCCAAAATGATTAGGTGGTTGGCTTTATAAGGAAGATACCGATGGATGATAAGTGGAGGGAAGTGGCAATCGTCTTACAACATTGGACCTTACGCATGAATGTAAACCCCTTTCACCTATCGGGGTTTGGTAGAATTTTTACTACGGGCAGAACACCGTGTAAACCACGCAGGGTCCACTTCATTTCAAAGAAGCGTTGCTGCCGCGCAACTCGTCCAGACTGAACTCATTCAGCCTGCGGTGAGCCACTACCTCCCCACCACTGTGGCTAAGAGGAACTAGCTAGAGCATCACCAAATGAGATGCTTCTTTGCTGAGAAACCCTAAGCAAGATGCTATTGCCACATTGTGGGTGCGTTGGATAGATGCCTATGGATCGCTCTACCCTCGAGGATGGCAAGCCACCATACTTAGGATGGAGCAGCTAGTGGATGGAACACACAACATCGAATATGCTCCCACTAAGATATTACAAGAACGATTAGCCCCAAACTATAACCAAATTGTGAGTTCAGATGAGTCTATAGCTGACAACTTCCCTGGAAGTGACAACTCAGGTGAGGAGTGAGAAAGAAGAGCGTGAACCCATGTTCACAGATGTTATGTTGTATGAAAATAAACCAGATGTAAGCTTTTAAGTTATTTTTTTTAAATATGAAGTATTAGAGTGATGAAGAGTATTCAGTGACCTTATGTTCCACTAATTCTGTCCAAATGAAATAAATGCAGTTGGTGCTTGCCAAGTGTTATAAATTCACTAGTTTGTTCAAGCATATACGTGCATTTTCCTTGAGTAAAATGTGATATGTATGTACAATTACATGAAGGTTGAGCTGAGACTAAACAAGTAGCTATACATAACGTCTTTCGCCCACTTGCAAATCATTCTATTAGCCAAGGAATCATACCCTTACAGGCCCTAGAGTGATCGCATGTTAACCCTCATTGGAAGTGGAACTAAGTAATTCCTTATGTGAATGTGTGACAGATGGCTCCTCAACGCAAGCTAACACCATAACCAACTATCATGGAGATGATATGCCAGTTTAATAAGTTTAAACCTTCCAAGTTTAAAGGTGGAACTGACCCTATGGTATAGGAGGAGTGGCTCAGGAGAATGGAAAACTTATTTGAAATCATGGAGTGCCTTGAGGGATTTAAGGTGCATCTGGCCACCTATCAATTTGAAAAAAAAGCTAAATTCTAGTGGGGAACGGTAAAACCTAGAGCAGGTGAACCTGCGCTAACCTGGAACCAACTGAAAGCCTTGATGGACACTCAATATTACTCTTATGATGTAAGAAGAACTAAAGAACAAGAGTTCTTATGTCTAAAGCAAGGAGAAATGAGCGTAATAGAATATGCGATGAAGTTCAATAAGCTGAGCCACTTTGCACCTAACCAAGTGGCCACCGAAGAAATGAGGATGGACCGCTTCGAACAAGGTTTAAAAGGAGAAATAAAGCAGATAATAGCAGGGTATGCCTATGCCAACTTTCAAGAAATGTACCTGAGGGCTGTGAAAGTAGCCTGCATCATAGATGAGGCCGAGATTGAAAACAAAGAAAAAGGCCGAGCAAAAATGGAAATTAGCCCTTGAGAATCCAATTCGCAAGGAAGCAGAAACTTTAGAAGGTTTAAATCTGAGATAAAATAGGATAAAGGGAAGCAAGCCATCCAATGGAAACCAAGGAAAACCTGTGGTCAGTGTGGACGTTAGCACCCTGGCCCATGCAGAAGCTTTACGGGCTCATGTTTTGAATGTGGTGATATGGGTCACAATGCCGCTAATTGCCTAAGGGCCACGTGGAATAATCAGGGTAATATTCAGAGATCTGGAATGGGAGTCAACCCAACAGCACAACAAAGTCGCCCTCTAGTTGGCGTTCCCTCAGGAAGCAATAGAAACAGTAAGAAACCTCAAGTGGGAAGTCGAGCATTCTGATTGGAAGGAGATTCCACTCAGACAATCCCAGGTACCCTCCCTATTAACCATCTTTATGCTCGCAATTTAGCTGATTTTTTAAACGTTACTTGGTCATTTGTAAACCCGGGATTCGCAAAGAAGCTAGCCAGTAAGCCTGACGAGATGGATACCTAACTCCTTGTGTCTTACCTTTAGAGATTGTGTTGTTATGGTTCAAGGAAAAACCTGTTGACTAGGTAAGACTAGAAACCCAAGGAGGGAATATTACTTTGGAGACGGAGTGGATAGCTAAGCATGAAGTAGATCGGCATTGTGAAATGAGTGCGGGAGAAGTACTCCCCCATTATTTCCAACAAGTAAGCAATTTAGAGGACAAAATTCTTTTAAGGGGGGAGACTGTAATACCCGCGTACTTTGTATCCCATTAAGTTGTTCATAATACCTTTTTGTGCTATGACAAAGGTATTTTATTAGCGATATGAGCTAAAATTATTTTCTAAGTGCCTATGTGAGCGTTCATCTTACCAAAAAGGATGTTATTGTCACTGTTATTATTACTATTAATATTATTATTAGTTTTGAAAATCTTTCGATGATTTTTAATAAGCGTTATTAACGATTATTAATGAGTACTAAATCGATTAGAAATCCGATTACGATTAGGTTGTCAACCTTAGAAGTAATTCGATGTTTAGTAAATCGAACCTTGTCATATTTGAGATCGAAAAAAATCGATGAAATATTATTATATTATCGATTTGATATTAGAGTTCGGGATATAAATTAGGCTAATGGCACCAACGATTGAACATTTTAGATCAAAATAAATGAAAGAGAGCAGGGAGGGGTAGACTAGTAATTTGCATGTATTCCTCCTTTTCCTTCCTCTTGCCCGCGACCCCCCATACAGACTCTCTCTCCTCTTCTCTCTGTTCTTCTTCTTCCTCCTCTCATCTCCACCATACACGCGTGTGCCAAGCTTGGAATTGCAGCAAAATTTCGCCACCCACAGCTGCAAAACCCACCTATTCGACCACCCCTCCAAGCTAGTGACAATTGGTGCGAGTCTGGGCTAAAATTCAAAGCTAAACCAACCACCTTTCAGGCAGTTTGGGCACTGAATTGAAGCTCAAAGACGTGCCCAGGTATGGCCATGCTATTCCACTCTTAGTTACTTCAATTTTCTATAAATTAGGTTAGAAATTGCTGCCTCCAAACACCCGATTCAACCTCAAATCAGTAATTGAGTTTTGGATCTGTTTTAGGGTTTGAATTTTGGGAATTTGGGTGTGAATCGCGTGCTGCTCATTTAACCAGTTGGCAAGGTTGGAAATTGGAGGTATTTGGGTATCGAAAGTTGAGCCCAAAGCCTTCAAATGAAACTCTAGCTTGGAATCGAGGTGAGGGTTCCTTTCCTCCTAAATTACTATTAATTTCAATGATTTTAACTAAATTATTTAGCGCATGTTGATTTGAGGTTAGAAATCAGTTTGGGTAAACCTAGAATTGAAATTGAGGAATCTACGAACATGGTGTTAATTTTGGGTTAAAGGCATATTAAAAATACTGCAATATTATTAATGGCTAGACAGTTTGGAGGGTTGTTGAAGTATCAATAATCAGATTATCGCTTTAGTGTAGTCCCTTCATTAGTTTATTGATCCTAAATCGTATTTTAAAGGTTAAAATGCTAATTGGGTGAATTAAGGCGTTAGTAAAGCATGCTGACTTCCGTTTAGGAGTTGCCACTAAATCAATACGATCATGTTTAAATTCTGTTTAAGGTTATTGATGAGCATGCTATGCTTCTATATGATGGTTTTGTGAATTATTGGTTTGTTATGCTTCTATATGATGGTTTTGTGAATTATTGGTTTGTTTATGATAATATTAAACCGAGTGGAAGTTGGATGACTCGAGGTGGAACTATTGAGTGGTTTGACATTCTTGTGGTCGTTGTTGTGTGAGGAGGGAGTTTACATTGTGAATTACTGCAATCGTGTGGATTACGAGGCCATGTGTGGCTTATTGAGTAGATTCTGCCGAGTAATGTTATGAAGTGTATGAATGTGCTATGTGTAAACTCCTCTCCCCTCAATGTGCTATGTGACCAATTCTTAAAACTTAAGATGTCTTTAAAAAGAAGGGTCATTTAGAAGGCTTATTTTTATGATTTCGAATGCTTTTAAGTGCCTGTTAGTTGATTAAGATGTTTGTGGCCAAAAAGAGATCCTAAATCATCAAACTACTCAGTTAGTGACTCAACCGAATAGTCGATAGGTTTAAGAAGTTTAAAAGTGAACTAAAAGTGAATTTGAAAATGTTTAAGGCATTGGTTTGTGTATAACTTCTCGTTCTGTTTAAAAGAATTTAAACAACCTGGAAAAGAGCATCTTAAGGTGCTAATTATGAAGTTTAGCTAATTTATATACTAGTTACTTGCTTTAGTCTTTATTGAGTTTCAAGATACGAGCACGTAAAACCATTATGTTTTAAGAACCGTTCACATTGAAAGTTTACGAAGAAAAATTGTTTGCCTTATAAATGAGCCAAGTACCTTAAGTTTTCGAACAATAGCAAGTTTGGAACGTTTTAAGCCTTCAGTTTACTGTTACACCCTCCTTTGAATTTTAAAAGGAATTAAAACGAGTTATGGAATGACAACTGAAGATTTTAATACGAATCTAATTTGAGTTAAACGCTAACTAAGTATTTTGAGTTCTAAATGGGTTTCTTTTCATGAATTAGCAAACTCATTATGTTTAAAAGGAACATATAAATTAAAAGCAAAGTCGATTACGATTTAGCAAACTTATTACGCCTATACGAATCATTTAAGTTAAAAACGAAGTGTATTACGTTATTAAGAAGCTTTTAAGTTAAAAACGAAGTTATTTTATGAACTAGCAATCTTTTTACATTTATAAGAAGCGTTTAAGTTAAACACGAAGTGGTCTTACGATTTAGCAAACTTATTACATTTATAAGAAGTTTTTAAGTCGAAAATGAAGTTGTTTTTTGATTTAGCAAACTTACTACATTTATACGAAACTTTTAAGTCAAAAACGAAGTTGTTTTATGAATTAGTAAACGTATTATGTTTATAAGAAACTTTTAAGTTAAAAGTAAAGTCGTTTTACGAGTTAGTAAACGTATTATGTTTATAAGAAGTTTTTAAATTAAAAACGAAGTAAACTATGAGCATTTAGAAAGGTTATGATTGTTTTGTAAAAAGGTAAGTTTTTAGCATAGTAAGCAACTGAAGAAGAGAAATGAAATATATTTTTAAAGGCTAAGAAAGCGCTAGGCAATTGGCCAGGGTGGGAATTGAACACAAAGATGGCGTGAGCTGTTTCCCCCTAAAGAAATGTTAGGAACTGGACTCAAGATATGAATTATCTTGGTATAAGCTGTTCCTAGAAAATTGATGCAAGATGGCGTGAGCTATTTCCCCCTAAACAAATGTTAAGAACTGGACTCAAGATATGAATTATCTTAGTGTGAGCTATTCTTGGGAACTACACTCATGATATGAATTATCTTGGTGTGAGCTGTTCACTAGATAAGTTCTGATGTGTGACGCGTAAGAAAATCTTGAGGGGGGACTAAACTCGAGATATGATTATCTTGGTGTGAGCTGTTGCCCCATAGAGGACAATATTGAAGTTTGAGTTTATTTACTGAGACGCATTTTGGCCAAAAGTTACGTACGTATATCCCGGGGATAACGTGAGTTGTGAGTGACGATCTCACTTAGAGGCAGTGTAAACCTCCCCTAGCCAGCACAATGAGATTGTTTTATGCTATGAGTAAGTTTCTAATAAGTAAGAAAAGACGTTGGCGTTCTGCCATTTTAAGTATTTCAGAAAAGAAAGATTTATAAGGGCCATTACGAGGCCATATTAAATGAGATTTGAAAGGCTTATAGGGTCATTAGAGGATCAATTCGAAAGAAGTTTCTTTTTAAAAAATATGAGCCTCAAGAGGCTAACTAAAGTGTTTTTTTAAAGAAAAGAAAGAAAGCATTCAAAGGTGCATACCCTGCACATATTTTATAAATGAGTTTCTAAGTATAGTTTAAATGAAGTTTCAAATAAAGTATAGTTACATCCTAGAAATGCATCGTACATTCAAGCTTTTCAATGTGTATATTCGATGAAAGAATGTTTACTACAAGTCTTTCTTACCAGTTTAGATGTTTTGAGTACTTTCAGAAAGAATTAGAAGCTTTAAAGAAGTTGGCATAAATTATAAACCATTCTTGGAATATATAAAGAGTCACTGCGTTTTCAAAAGTATGTTTGAAAGCTTCAAACTCAATCCTTGTTGCCTGTTTGATTATGTGCCTAACTATTTGTTAGTAGAAAAGCTTGGCCGTTTAGGGCCTAGAAATGAGTTAAGGCGTTAGAATGAATTTTTAAGGGTGGTGATCTTTCTTTGGGGAATTTGATTGCCTAATATGATAGTAAAGTATAAATGCATGATATGTGGCTATTATTAGTATTATTGCCTGTAGCTGTTTTGGGTTTTAAGGAGATAGGAAATTCTCACTAAGCGTGTGGTTGCTTATCCCTTTATTATTCCCCTTTTTCCCAGGTTCAATCTGAGCAAGTATAAGAGATCCTTTGAAGTTATTTGTTATCGACCCCTCAGAAGTCTCTGCTAGCTTTATAAAGTGTCTGATGCCTACCACGTTGTAAATTTTTAAGTTCATTGCTATATGTGAAAGTATGTAGCCGCCTCTGTACCTGTGTATGTATCATTCTGACCCTTGTTTTAGTTGTTTGAACATTAGTAATCCGAACGAGTGGCCGGAGGTAGTGAATTTGAGTCATTTTAGCATATGTTACACCTTATTACCAGTCTACAGGTACCCTTAACTGAGTTAAGACCCTAAAATGTTGCTAAAATAGGGGAAGCTCTAGTAGTTTTATTTTAGACAGACTATCTAAATGCTAATCCAAACCCTTGATCGTCAAGAGCCTTAAGGATTTCCCTCTAGGAAGTCATGGCGGTGTGACTCTCCCTAGGTTGGGGCAATACATCCACCTTAGGAAAGGGGTTGGCAATCTAGCTCTCCATTCGACTCATACTATATTCTCTCTTTGTTCACCTCTGACTTTGATCCTTGACTGACTTGACTGTTGGAGGGGCGTTTCCCAGTCCACAATCCGGGGGTGCCCTTTTTGTAGGTTGGACCTTGGAAGAGGAGGACGTTAGGTGTTGCGCACGTGCTATCTGATAAGCCTATTCTTTTATCCCATGTCATCACCTTTAGCACACTACGAGAATCTCCCGCATCAGCAGGAATAATGAAATTTGGGCTTCCATATAAAATTATGGCAAATACAGGTTATAGCAGTAAGGGCGTTCCTCTCACACTCAATTATCCTTCTCATTGTCGATGGCGTTGTGCTCTACTTTGACATAAAATGGTTCTGCAATCTCTAATCCTCTCCATTCTCCTTCCTTTTCTCCTTATCCATAGCTGCAAGCCGTGGCATCTTACTAGCCATAGCCTCGTGGGTATTTTCTTGCAAGGACGGACTCTCTTCCCTTCTCTAATTCTAGAAATGTAAGGAGAATACTTCAATGTATGTTTGGTAGGCTTCTCGTTGCCATGCAGATTAATGATGGTCTCTAGTTTGTAAGGTGGAGATTGGGGGTGGGTTCTCTAAAGGAGGGTAAAGAAATTTGGGAATAGAGAAGGACAAAGTGTTGTTATCATTATTTTTTAGGAATAGATTAAAGCTTTGCTTTGGGATTGGAGCATATGAATTTTTGATTTTGGGCGCTCCTGGTCATCCATTTTAGTAGTTGATGGTCAACAAAGGTGATTTTTATTACGATTATGTTTAAATCTAGAGCTTTCTTTTGCTAACTTCATCTATGAAATGAACTTATATTTTCTTTCGATTTATCGGAATGTAATGTGGTTTGCAACCTTGATCTATGTTCCACTTTATTGTTTTAAATGTTCATGGCGAGAGACAAAAGATAGAAAAGAAAAAAAACTTACAAGAAAGATATTCGAAATAAAGTAGCTCAATACATTTAGTGCAATCTCATGTGAAACAATAGAATCATGTCTCAAGAGCCACTAATACTCATTATTGAGCTACTCTACGATCGTAATTTGTAATTGTTACCAAGTGTATCTTTTAATCATTTTGTTTCCCTTCCTTCCAATGAAAATTTAGAGCATGTACACTGGTGTTCCAAAATTTTGGCTCACAAGTGGAGGTCCACCCCCTTCACATCAACCCATAAGCCAATTTTTTGCCTCGCAAGCATCTCCCTCCCCAATATAAGGCTAGCAACTTTAGCTCACCACATAAAATAATACCCATGAAGCTCACCACTAAACATATTTTATTAATTTTATCCTTTAATTTTATATTATCATTTGTATGAATAACTTCTGAAAATAACTTATAAATTTTCTGAAAAATTAAATAAAATAAGAAAATTAAAAACATCACTAATATGATAATATAAATCTTAGCAAAAAGTTATAGTGGTTGTCGCTATATGACAACCATCACAATTTATTCAATCTAGAGCGTACATTTGGAATAAATTGATCTTAACCGTTGATGTTATTTTTGTTTTTGAATATTAAAAAATGTATTAGAAAAATTACAAAATATATCTAAATATTGACGAAATTAATTTTTATATGACGTTGTTTGGTTATTCTCCAATTACACACGCATATATATGCATGTATATATGTATATGTGTGTGTGTGTGCATATATATATATATATATATATATATATATATA
>JAKOGI010001034.1:252500-261321 GCA_029747015.1 Carnegiea gigantea | reverse complement strand
TAACACTTCTTGAAACGGTTTTCGAGATTTGCTTCAGAACACCATTTCCAAACAACCCTGCAAACAGGGTGCCTAGGGTGTTCCTGAAACTGCAGCGGCCACATCCATTTTACTTGAAAATTTCTTTTGGTTGGCTGGCTGCTCTAAGAATCTTTTTATGAAATCCTAGGCTAATTAGATTATTATTTATTATTTATTTAGCAGATTGCAAAACTATTTTTGCTAGAGTTTTTTTCAAAATTCGAAAAATCTTTATTCCTTATTTTTTAGGCCATGATTGATTCAAATTTTGAAACCAAGATTTTTATCCTTTTTTTTTTGGGCTAAATTACACGGCTATATTAAGTGGCTAAATCAGTTTTTATCCCGTGAGTATCAAATCCCTATATTTTAGGAGAATCTTATCTTCTTTGTTCCTAGCCGTTGGAAATCTGAAGAAATCTTCTAAGCTGCTAAAATCAGAAGATTTTTCTATCCTTTTTGAAGGAGTTAGCCGTTGGGTTTGCTTGCTTAAATAAGAAACTCTTTTCACTCCTTTCGGCAGAGATACACAGGGAAAAAATCGGTTTTTCACAGAGCATTGAGAGCTTTCTAAAGCTTCATTTAAAAAAAAAAAAACCGTGACAAGATTGTGCAAAAATTGAGCTTTCAAAACTATTGGCATACTAGGACTTCATTGTACCTTATATCTGCTTAAGTCAGAAGCACCCCAGTAAGGTGTTTTGTACTCCTGTTCTCAGATCAGAAAGTGAGTGAGTGTGTCCATAGTCGAGTGGACTTTGGATGTGTCCCAATATGTGTGATGAACGTGGTGGTAACCTGTCTTAGGGAAGAATGGGTGGGGGGGGGGGGGGGGTTTGGGGGGGGGGTTACGTGGGTTACAATGTAACAAGGAGTGTTTACTTTTATAACTGTTCAGCCGCGTTAGTAAGTGGTTAAATCCTAACATGAGGTAGGGTCCGTGTGGTTTTCACACCCTCAGTTGGGCTAGAGGTGTTTTCACGTAAAATTTGTGTGTGCTTTATTGTCCCTCCGCATTTATTACTTTGAATTTCGCTACTGAACCAATTGGGAACAACCGCTACAAACAAGGCTTAAGGTTGTTTGTGATTTACGAACAATCTCTGCAATCAAGTGCTACGGCTGTTTGTCAGTTATTTGGCGAAAATCAGCCAACACAATTCACGCTCCCTCTTGTGGTTATTTGTGATTTACGAACAGTCTCTGCAATCAAGTGCCACGGCTGTTTGTCAGTTATTTGGCGAAAATCAGCCACCACAATTCACCCTCCCTCTTGTGGTTGTATACTCTTGGAATTCAACAAGTGGTATCAGAGCAGGTTCTCTTTCAAAAGGCTAACACCTTGAGAGATCCGTGAAGATGAGTGCACCACAAGGGATACTTGAGGGTCAATCCATTACTCGACCTCCTTACTTCAATGGCCAACACTATAGTTGGTGGAAAAACAGGATGGAGAACTACATACAAGCAGAGGATTAGGAGTTATGGATGCTCATCAAGAACGGGCCCCTTATTCCCACGAAAGTTCTTGAATATGGAAAAAAAGGTTCCCAAAGATCCTACTGAATATGATGCTGAGGATTACAAGAAAATGGAAAAGAATGCCAAGGCTAAGAAACTTCTCTATTTTGGCCTAGGACCCGATGAATATACTCGCATCTCAGAATGTGAGTCAGCTCAAGAAATATGGAATGCTTTACAAGTAGCTCATGGAGGAACAAGTCAAGTCAAACAATCACGCATTGAGTTACTCATGAGACAATACGAGTTGTTTGATATGGGTGATCGTGAGAATGTGATGGATATGCATACCCGCTTCACTCACATAACAAACGAGTTAAAATCCCTGGGAAAATCCTTCACCACTGAAGAGTTTGTAAGGAAAATTCTAAGGATTTTGCCTCGATCATGGGAAGCCAAGGTAACAGCCATCCAAGAAGCCAAAGACATAAACAAGATCACCCTAGACGAGTTGATTGGTAATCTCCAAACATGCGAATTGAGAAAAAATTCTCAACAGAAAGAGGAGATGAAGAAAGATCGAGGACTTGCCTTAAAAGCACAAGAAGATGATGATTCTGATCTTGAGGAAGAAGAGATGGCTTTGATGACTCGAAAGTTCAAGAAATTCTTCAAGAAAGTTAAAGAAAACAACAAAAGGAAGGATTTCAACAAAACCAGAAACACCCCCCGAGAACAGTTTACTGGGTGTTTCAAATGTGGCAAAACAGACCACATAGTGAAAAACTGTCCATTACTTCGAGAAGAGCAAGAGCACGAACACCCCAGGAAACAAGGTAGAAAACAAGCTGCAAACAGTTCTGGGAAACGATTCTCGAAAGCAATGCTGGCTGCCTGGGGTGCCTCCTCTGAAGATGAAGAAGAGTCTGAAACTGATGAAGGTGCTGTAGCTCTCATGGCACAAAGTGACACGGATTCAGATGATGAGCCAACAAACAGCCTTACTGATCTCAAGAACAAGGTACGTGGTCTCAATAAGGCAAATCTTGAAGAATTGTTGTATTCATTGATGGATACCTGTGCAGAATTGAAAAGAGATGTCCGAGACCTAGAACTTGAAAATGAAACCCTTAAAAATGAAAAACTGGGCTTATATGAAAATATTAACATGCTCAAGGAAAACCTCTTTATAAAAGAGGGAGATTATTCTCGAGTGGAGGAAAAACTCCTTGAGATGGAAGGAATGGTTGAGTCCTTGCTCGAAGAGAACAAGAGCTTGCATGCTAATATAGAAAAACTGGAAACCGAGCTTGTCATAACCAAGCGTTGGAACAAGTCCTCAAGAGCATTGGAGTGGCTAAACACTCATCACAGCCAAAACAAAAGAGGACTAGGATTTAAGCCCAAACAAACCGTTTACCCTGTAAACAGAAAATATGTTGGATTACCTGAAAACATTGTTTGCTTTCACTGCGGCAAAACGGGTCACTATCGATACACTTGTCCTTCAAGAAGGTATGCCATTAAAAGAAATGAAGGTTATATAAAACAAATCTGGATTAGGAAAGATGAGATTTATCTGTCTAAAAGAATGGGACCCAAGTGGATCTGGGTTCCCAAAACTAACCCTTGATTTGTTTTGCAGTCTGAAGTGAGAGAGAACAACCCAGCAAACAACCCAGCAAACAGCCCAGGGAACAACCTTGAAAACAAGCAGCTGTGGTATGTTGATAGTGGGTGTTCGAGGCATATGACCGGTGAAAAATCCAACTTTTTCTCACTTACAGCTTCGGATGGTGGGAGTGTGGCATTTGGAAACGGCAAGTCTGGGACAATTGTCGGTATAGGTAAGATTGGTGAGTCCCACTCCCACTCGATTGAAAATGTATACTTAGTTGATGGTTTGAAGCATAATTTACTTAGTGTGTCCCAACTGTGTAATAAAAACAACCTAGTAGTGTTCTCATCAACACGTTGCTTGGTTGTAAACACAAACACAGGAGATGTCGTATTAAGGGGGAAGCGACACAAAAATATTTACAAAGTATGTATTTCCACACTTCCCCAAAACAATCTGACTTGTTTGAGTGCCTTGAATGATGATGTAATACTCTGGCACAAGAGACTAGGTCATGCAAGTCTATCTCTTCTGAACAAACTTGTTTCTAAAGACCTAGTTGTTGAACTACCTTCCATCAAATTTAATAATGACAAGGTATGTGAAGCTTGTGCAAAAGGCAAACAAGTCAGATCCTCTTTTAAATCGAAAAAGTATGTAAGCACTACCCGACCTCTAGAATTATTACACATTGATCTGTGTGGTCCTATGAGGATAGCAAGTAAAGGTGGGAAGAGGTATGTGCTTGCTGTAGTGGATGATTACTCTCGATTTACTTGGACCTTATTTTTGGCATCCAAGGATGAAACCTTTGAGAATTTTATTGCCTTTCTCAAAAAGGTTGAAAAGAGAGTAGGACACTCTTTAGTTAGCTTGAGATCTGATCATGGTACTGAATTTGAAAACGCAAGTTTTATTAACTATTGTAATGAATATGGTGTTGATCATATCTTCTCAACTCCAAGAACACCCCAACAAAATGGGGTGGTTGAGCGCAAAAATCGCACCCTAGAAGACATGACTAGAACAATGCTTATTGCTAGTGGTCTTCCTAGGAATTTCTGGGCAGAAGCATTGAACACCTCATGTTGCATTATAAATAGATGCATGATCAGACCTATTTTGAACAAAACTCCTTATGAACTTTTCAAAGGCAGAAAACCCAACATTACGCACCTGAGAACATTTGGTTGTAGGTGTTTTGTGCATAATAATGGGAAGGATGCCTTAGGAAAGTTTGATCCTAGGAGTGATGAGGCAATATTTCTTGGTACTCCTCTCACAGTAAGGCTTACAAAGTGTTTAACAAAAGAACCTTATGTGTTGAGGAAAGTGTGCATGTGCTTTTTGATGAATCTAACTCGTTGAGTGAGAATGATGCACAGGAGGAAGAATTTGAATTAGGTCTTGTTCGAAAAGAAGTGTTGCTCCAAGATAGACAAGGTAAGAACACCATGGAGAAAACAACTCCTGAAGGTGTTCCTCAGAACGACAGGCAAGGTGAGAACCAAACAGGGGGAAACACCGCTGAACCCTGTTCGGGACAACACCAGTCAGGTTCCTCAGGAACAGGCTCGGGCACTGATTGTGAGCTTGAGTCTCCAAGTGTTCCAGTTAGAGTAGAGCATGTGTCTGTGGATCCACTTACTCCACGGCCATGGAAGCACCAACGTTCGCACCCTCTTGAGCAAATTTTGTCTGATATTAATACTGGAGTGCAAACTAGGTCAAAGCTTAAGAATTTTTGTGCATTCTATGCGTTTCTCTCTAACATTGAGCCAAAGAATGTGAATGAAGCTCTTGCAGATTCAGATTGGGTCACAGCAATGCAAGAAGAACTTTATCAATTTGAAAGGAACAAAGTATGGCACCTTGTACCTCGACCTACAGATAGAACAATCATTGGAACCAAGTGGGTGTTCCGAAACAAACTTGATGAGTCAAGAACAGTCACCAGAAACAAGGCACGGCTGGTGGTTCAAGGGTACAATCAGGAAGAAGGGATTGCTTACGAAGAAACCTTTGCACCAGTTGCTAGAATTGAGGCTATTCGTATCCTAATAGCCTTTGCAGCTCAAATGGAGATCAAGCTATATCAAATGGATGTCAAAAGTGCATTTCTAAATAGATACCTTAAGGAAGAGGTGTATGTCAAACAACCCCCTGGTTTCGAAAACATTGAATTTCCTGATCATGTTTTTCAACTTGACAAAGCTCTTTATGGTCTAAAACAAGCTCCTAGAGCTTGGTATGAACGATTGTTAAGCTTTTTACTTGAAAATAATTTTAGAAGAGGCAAGGTAGATAATACCTTGTTTCTAAAAATTAAGGGGGAACATCTGTTGATTGTCCAAGTATATGTTGATGACATAATATTTGGGGCAACTCATCATGATTTATGCAATGAATTTTCAAAGATGATGAGGAGTGAGTTTGAAATGAGCATGATGGGTGAGCTTAATTTCTTCTTAGGCTTACAGATCAAGCAAACTTCAAACGGCACTATGATCCATCAGCAAAAGTATATTAAGGAACTACTTAAGCGTTTTGGGATGGGGTCGGCCAAGCCCATTGATACTCCCATTTCTCCTTCTACCAGGTTGGTAATGGATGATGGGAGTCCCTCAGTTGAGGAGAAACTCTATAGGGGCATGATAGGGTCACTCTTATACCTTACCGCTAGTAGGCCCGACATTGTTTTCAGTGTTGGTTTATGTGCCCGTTTTCAGTCTTGCCCTAAAGAGACTCATCTTAAGGCTGTTAAACGGATACTAAGATATTTAAAGCATACACCTGATTTAGCTCTATGGTATCCTAGAGGTTGCAATTTTGATCTTGTTGGATATGCTGATGCTGGCTATGCAGGATTCTTGGTTGATAGGAAAAGCACCTCAGGTATGGCTCATTTCCTTGGACCTTGTTTGGTATCTTGGGCAACCAAGAAACAACATTCAGTTGCCATGTCCACAGCAGAAGCTGAATATGTTGCAGCTGCTTCATGTTGTGCTCAATTGCTGTGGATAAGACAACAACTCAAGGACTTTTGTGTTGACACTGGATGCATTCCTATCTTTTGTGATAACACTAGTGCAATTAACATTGCCAAAAATCCGTGTCAACATAAAAGAACAAAACATATTGACATTCGACATCATTTCTTGAGAGATAATGTTGAAAAGGGTTTGATTTCAATGAATTTTTGTACCACAAAAAATCAAATTGCTGATATATTCACTAAGGCACTAGGTAGAGATCAATTTGAGAGAAATAGACTTGAACTAGGTTTGGTGAAAACAACCTAAGAAACCTGTTCTCTCCCCCTGTTCGCAACTCTTATATGCTGCGGATGTAATTTGTCCATAGCAATGTTTGCAGTCGAATCTTTGTACTATTTGTATATATATATAGATTGCAGAATGCGGATGCGTGTTAAAAGCCAACATGATTGGGCTTGTTACTCTTATTACCGATGATTCGTATTCAAGAACAAGCAGCAAGAACAGGTACGCTCCTTGATTGTTAGTGTGTGAAACAAGTTGTGTCTAGCCTTTAAATTTTCCTCCTTCCCGAGGCATGCGCGGGCGGCTAGTAATGATCTACCCGTTGTAACGGGTAAATCTTTAAAGATTTGGCATGCTATCTCTCTTTAAATCTCCAAATCTTTACCCCTCTCTCTCTCTCTCTCTCTCTCATACCCGACAATTTCCTTTCACTCAAACCCTAATCTCTCTCCAACTCTTGCTCAAATGGCTTCCTTCAACGGCTCTGGAAGTTCTGGTTCAAAATCTCAGGGTAGCAGGGCACCCGCACCAGCCTCACGAACAGGTCCTGCCCCTGTTGCCTTCTCGCCGTTTTTAATGGCGATTCTAGGAGGTAAACCTTCCACTCCTCCTCGCCCAATCAGCTTCAAACTTTTTGGATTTTTGAAGAGTGTCGACCTGAAATCAGTGGGCTTGGGTTTGAAAGATATTTCCTACCATTTTGGTTGGGAATTAGTGGTGTTTGAGGGATCGACTGTTTGTCCCCTCACTGAGAAGAACTTTGCTTTAACTGGGGAAATTGGTGGCAATCTTGGGTCCCAAGATGAAGCCTTTGAGTCCCATGTTGGTTTCTTTGATTTCTCTGAGCCTGGTTCTTTCGGGCTGTTTCCTGAAAAAGAAACAGTACTCGAAACAGGGTCTGAGTCCTATGAGGAGGTGTTTAAGGACGATTTGGGAGTTGGTCTTCAAGGAGACTCGGCTGAGCAGTCTCTTGAGGCAGGGGGAAGTAGTGGCATGGACATCCCCCCTGCAGCAACCGAATCAGTGACTCCGGTCTTCCAAACCAGAGAGAAAAGAAAAAGGGTTAAGATGGTGGCTAGGCGTAGCAGAATGCCTAGATCAAGGCCACAAACAAGGCCTCAACCCTCAAAAGCCTCAGCCCCCTCTCCTCCAAAATCTGCTAAGCCCACGCGCAAATCTGCAAGAATTGCCTTCTACTCCTCTCCTAGAACCACAAAATCCTCCACTCCAGTCATTGAGGAAATTTTTTCCTCTTCTTCTTCTGCGGGATTCTCGGATTCTGATTCTGAGAACACCCCCTTTAAACAGGGGACCCCGGTGTTCTCCGAGTCCTCTGAAGAACAACCTCCTCCTAAGAAAACCACTCTCCCTGCCATTAAGTCTTCTCCTCCAACAGCACCTCCCAAGAGAAAGACCTTCACCTCTTCTCTCTCCAAATCAGCTACACCTAAGACTACTTCTACTGCTCCAGTCTCAAAATCAGCTAAACCCGAGACTGCTTCTTCTGTTCCTCCCCCCAAAAGAGCCAAAAAGTCTACTGCCTCTCCTGTTTCTACAAAGATTGTGCATCTGCTTAAGCGCAATGTAGTTAGGGGGAAGATAGTGAGAGTTCAATTTTTCGAGGAACAGGGGTTGGGGGTGTTCCTACAGAAGCTGCGTGCCCAGAACTGGCTGGACCTCTTCACGAACACCCAGCTGGGGTGTTCTGTACCAGAATTGGCTGAGTTCTATGCAAATTGTGCCGTCACCGAAGGGGTGGTGACAAGTAAAATTGGTGATACACAGGTGCAATTTGATGCACAAACTCTGGGTACGATTTTGGGTGTTTCCTCACTTGGCTTTGATGTGTATGTGAGGGTGGATAAGTCTGTCCTAGGGACAGCCAGGCTGCTGGAGCTTTCACAGCGGTTGAGTCAAAACCAGGGCCTGCAAACACCCACATCCGTGAAGAAGGGTGAGATGACCTCTCTGCACCAACTGCTCTTTATGTTTGTCATAAAGAACATCATCCCAAGAGGTCAAGGTAGAAACCAGGCTGATGCTCTTGATCAGTGCCTGGTGGATCTTTTGGATAGGGAGGAACCCATCAACCTTCCTGTTCTTATGATCTGCCATATTGGGTGTATTGCAAACACCACCCGGGCACATGATCTTGAGTATGATTTTCTGCTGACGAGGGTTTTTGAGCACTTTGGGATAGAGCTCAAAAGGAGGGTGGCTGCTCAAGTGATTGATGAGATAGGGAGTGACACCCTCATGGGGTGTGGATATACTCTGGCTGAGGGCTCGGTCTCTAAACAGGGGAACCGAACACCCAAACCTCCTATTTCTGGGAGGTCATCAGTCAAAGTTGAGGCTGTTTTAGAGGATAACTCCCGCCTCAAGGATGAGCTCACAGCCGTCAAGGCTGCCCTGGAAGAAGAGAAGGCGCTATCTGCTA